>NQII01010749.1:0-34647 GCA_002778355.1 Clitarchus hookeri
TGTTGTTTACAATTGCGAGCGCTCTCAAGGTTACGATCGGCCTTGACCTTCCCTTAACGACTCGCATACCGTTAACTTCGCCTTGTACTCGTAAGAATGGCGCACGCCCTACATAGTTTCGATAACTGAGATTAAATGAACTGGCGGATACAATTAGTTTAATGTGGTGACATACTGTTCTTGAGTCACAAAAATTTGGGGGAGGGGAGCGNAGGGGAGGGATAATACAGAAAATTACAAAACTTACCTCAAAACCCGATGGGTTATGTAAGATTATATTTATCTGTTACTCGCTCGCCTTATCATAGTTTGATGCAACGTAAGTATTATTTTTAAACGCTACCAATGAAATATGTTTTTAAAAATCTCGGCAAAATTACAAATATAATTAATATCGTACATATTTCTGTGTTTAGAAGAGTTTTTTTTTCTAGGATACTAACTATCTACGAATTCCATGGAACCAACTGTACAATTTTTTATTGATTTTCGTTGTATGTGCTGCTAATAAAACGTTTTGGAGGAAAATAATATAAGTTCCGTAGTGTTAGAGATCCAAGGAGTATAATATTAAACATTTTTAAAAAAATTCTCGATCGTGATTTTAACACACATCAAAATATCATAAGCTTGCTGCCATAACTCTGCCATCATAACCACACAACTACCAAGCACAGAATTTGAACTGCATTATATATTCCATGTTTTCTACTGCTATTTATGTTTTTAATTATTGCCGTTTGTTGTAGGTTTTCGTGTTCGTTTTTTTTAATTTTTATTATCAGTTTTATAATGTAATGTCAAAGAAAAGAAAATAATGCCTTGGTAGAATATTTAAAACAAATTGTGAAATATTTCATATTTCTTAAGCACATTGATGTTTCATTTTCTGTTAATACCGACTTTATTATCATACACGTTAATTTACAACTATTTTTAACAACGCATGTGGTGAATCCATTTCAGTTAAAACCATTTTGCTAACTGCCGATATCTGGAAATGTGCTTTGCATTCTTAGCCTCGAACACAGGGCTCAGAAAATCATCGGACTCTCAAAACACCTCGCGAAAGAGGGGCTCACAACCACCGTTCACGAATTCAAGCACGGTTTACAAGGTATTTAGGAGACGTTTTAGGAGTAGTTTGCGGGACCACAAACTAAACGTATGCTTACTCCCTTTTTTAAATACAGACCTGTACTCAGTCATCATATTCTTGTCCAATATCTTCTGCCGGAAGGACCGCGAAGACTGAACTCAAATAACAATTGAAAATAAAATTAATGTAAATAAAAACATGCCTCAAATATTGTAGAGTGGCTAAGTAGCAGGTATCCCAGTAAGGTGATCCGGGTCCAATTCTCAGCGCTCTTTAGCAAACATGTCGGACGTTGCCTTTGGTGCGTGTGCTCCGTCGGGCACTCCCGCTTTCACCACATGGTTGAAATTATTTGTGGCTCAAATTGTAGAGTCTCATCTCACTTCACTCTTCAAATGGTCGAGAGGCAAAATACGTCAACGTGTAGGCGTTGCCTCCGCCCTTAGGTTCGACCTGCACTTGGCGTTTACGTGTTTATCTTCCTTGGCACGACTTATCCATTTACTTTAGGTCGTGGAATATTCTTGACTACCGCCGCCTAGGTTTTCTGAGAAGTTGTCAATTTGAGAGTTCAAAGAAATAAAACTTCCCACTCACGTTGCTGCCCAGCTTCTTGAAGTTTTCTCAAAGATGTTATTGCAACTGGAGTATCTTACATTTTTCCCAGATGGTTATTTTGAACAGATCTGAATGGGTAGTTCTAGGCTTCTAGTTTCCTTGCTTTCAGTTTTCTCATTGACTTCAAGAATTGACGACCAAAGGAAAACTTAACTTTTAATTTTTTTTTTTTTTTCGTTGATGGGAATGGCGTTTATATATACTTTAAGAAGGTTTATTTTTGTGATGTTAGTTCCAATTTTTTGTGTGAACCAGATGTAGGATTTCCTTGGCGCCTTTAGAATAATTTAAACCCCGGGCGAAGAATTCTTCATAGTGGGTTGAGATTTCACGTCTCAGTAATTTTCCCTTGATGGACTGTCCCATTCCCGTTGGGAGTGATAAATTTTAATGAACAAAGCTTACTGTTTTGTTAGTATAACTCTGAAGTAGCCGCAAATCAACCATACGTGTTATTCACACTGAACACTAGCTATCACTACCTTCATTTTTTATACGTCTCTGAAAGGACCACATGTACTTACTTCTTTTCATTGTATTACAACAACCTTTTTCGGGTTCTCTTCACTGCGATAATAAAATGCTTCTAATGTATGTGTTCCTATTATTGTTTGCAGAAGTGCATTAATTCACTTATCTTACGGCAGTGAACTGCTAAATCGTTTTGAAAGAGCAAAGGCTTTTGTTCGTTTTCTCTGTCTCTCTGGTATGCGTTCGTGGTGCAAGACATTGTTATTTTTACTACGAGATTCGTGTGATTCAGGAGAGTTGGCAAATAAAGGTCTCGTTTTCTAAACAAATTTTCATCAGGTCTGTAGAGAGAATTTTAAGTTTTAGAAATTGCGTCACATTCTTCATTCGTTTATTATTAGTTATTTATGATTGAATATAGGTTAAGGGAATTCTTACCAACTTTAAGCATTTTGCCCTTTAAAAATTTGTTAGGCAAAAGTACTTATCATTGTGGTGATTTATAAGTCCATTTACACGAGAAGTTTGTAATTGTCATGGAATGTTACGCTAATTTAATCGACAGCATAAATACCTCAACAAGTTTGGCAAATTTAATGAGGCAGCCATGGTTTGTCTTGGCTTTCAAGTTGCATGTCACGCCTTAGGCTAAACTGTTGCATATGTTATTTGCTTAACCATTGGGTTATTTACACAAATATAAACCAAATACATCAGGATTTTTCATTTTCCCATGAGAACAACATTCATACTACACTGGCCTTAATGACTTACATTAACGCAGAGCAGTTGTGATAACACAGATTGTAAAGCTACGTATTCAGGCAATGCCACAATCATTGAACAGTTAGGAAAGTCTACAGAATTAACATATTTACTGAGAAAATTGTATCTTGGTGAATTGTTCCTCACTTGCACGTGATACTGTAAGAGACGAATACTTATATATATTTATATACATATATATATATATATATATAAACCTTTCACAAAAACCTTGAAAATATACGAAAATTGAACGTGGCTTTGAAGTTAGCACAAAAAATTAGCTAAAGCCACGTATAAATTATCAGTAGTTAAGAACCGTTTAAAAATATTTAATATTAAAGTGCTTGTATTATGTGCGCGTTTAACACATATTTTTCTTCATTAAAAAATTAGAAANATAACAAATATTTTTCTTCATTAAAAAATCAGAAACTGCAGGGTCACATGTAAACATAGCTCACAGGCGTCTTTCCAATAAAACAACTGCACCTTATAGTCTATTTGCAGTATCTCAACACCTTTTGAATTAGATTTTTTTTTTAATCAACTGATGTGTGATGTAATTAGTAGTTTTCCTAAATAATATCTATATCACAGGCGTGTTGTACTTCTGTTTACGCGAATGTTCCTTATGTTACGTTAACTTGAAGTTTTACTTACATTTTATTTACAGACTATAATATTTCACTTAAAATTAATAAGAATAACATCAGGGAGAAAATACGTATGTTCGTAATGCCTAGTAAGTAACAGATCTCGTGCAAAATATTATTAAACTTACTGCGCACGAACACGGTGCATTGTCCCTTTGGGGTTTTTTTTTCTAACTTAGTTAAGCTTTTTTGCACGAGGCGGAGGAATATCCTGAATGTAAAACCTTAGCGGGGTTTTAGAAAAGTTCGAAGTAACGAAGAATGGAACATAATTCATTGCTTTTGCTCGTACAGACTGCGTTGACTGAGTCATGCTATGCGGTGCCTGAAACGACCTTAAATGCGATTACAAGACTTGAACTAACAAATATTTTCCATCCAATGACTGAACGGTTTTTAAAGCCCCTGGCTGCTGTCTTCTTCCTGTCTGCTGAGTAAACTACACTGGCCACGTTTAAAATTGAATATTCCTACACTACAGTAAACTCATGGCTACTTCTAATTTGCCTGAAGCGCTGCTGAAGTTATATTTTCGGGCCGATCAGTACCCATACTTCCACCAAAAGGTAAACAAGTCTAAAAAAAACACCGGGGAGAAAAAAAAATGTACCGTATGTGCGCTGGATAGAGTGTAAAATAAAATTAATTGAATGATATATATCATTGAACGTGGCAGTACGTGCGGGTTGGCTGGCGTCGCCAGCCACGTTTAGACAGGATGTGCGGGAGATATTTCAGTTTGTTAACGGTCGTGGGATACAAGCCGCTAATGATTGGTCGGAGAATGAAAGCTGTGTCCGGAGAGAAGTGCGTATCCTAGACAACAATCGATTGGTAGAGACCTGTACAATACGTGTAATTATTTGGCATCACGCTAAATTTCACACTTATACACACACATGTATATACATGATGATTCTAAAATCATGGGACAAACTTTGAGGGGTGGTAGAGCTCACTAAAACAAACAATTATTGTATACGAATATATAGTCGGAAGTGACGCGTTGAGCCACAAACACAAACATAACACATGACATGCAAAACATTGTTTATTTACAACGTCGCCGCTAAATGCCTTTTTATCGAGTCTTAATTTTTTCCTATGGGGGCATTTGAAAGCCCTCATTTACGAGACTCCAGTTGATGCCATTGAAGACCTCGTCGCTCGACTATCCTGTGCGCCTGCACGCGTGCATGAAATACCCGGCGTATTTGAATCTGTTCGCCAATCACTCCACCGACGCTACCNTGGCTGACAATGGTGGCGTGCGTGAAATACCCGGCGTATTTGAATCTGTTCGCCAATCACTCCACCGACGCTACCAGGCTTGCATTACTGTCAGTGGTAGCAATATTGAGCAATTTTTATAAACATTGCTGTAAAAAGGCATTTAGTGGCGACGTTGTAAATAAACAATATTTTGCATGTCATGTGTTATGTTTGTGTTTGTGCCTCAACACGTCACTTCCGCCCATATATCCCTATACAATAATTGTTTGTTTTAGTGAGCTCTATCAAACCCTCAAAGTTTGTCCCATGATTTTAGAATCATCCTGTATATATATACGTATGCATACGTAAAGTCCATTCACGGTTACTTCCAACATTTCTGAAGCCCTACTCAAGTTGTACATCGAGGATATTCCTCCGCCTCGTGCAAAAAAATAAAGCTTAACTAAGTGGAAGAATTAGACCAAAGGGACAACGCACCGCATCCATGCGCACTCAACGTAACAATATTTTACCTAAGAACTACTTTTATTACAAAACATAATCAACACACATACATTGTCGGTTTTGAATTGTATTATTTATAAATGAAATTTGTACATAAAATATAAGTTTATTTTAACCAAAAACAAGGCACTTTTATGTTAACGCTTGTTGTACGTGGCTAATTTAGTACACAGTTAAACAGTCATACATAGGATGTTTTGTCAAATGTTTGATTTAAAAAGTGTTAAGAAACCACGAATATGATATATATTGGGCCGGCGTCATTTCTTCATTGGCAGCTGCCTGAGTGTGAAGTTATTCCTCTTGCGACAGGACTACACACGCTTAGTGACTTCCAACGTGAAGTGTTTATCCAATGGCGCCAACCCGGGCGTGCCAAATAAAATTTTCTTCAGTGAGTGAGTGAAGAGAATTGGGCAGCTCGTAACAGCGAGGTCTCCAGAGCCAATGAGGGTCATCGAGGTGAGTATGAAGTAGCGCCAGAATAAAATTGCGGGTGAAACGGGAGATCCCCGAGAAAACCCGCCGACCAGTGGCATCGTCCGGCACGATACCCACGTGCGAAAATCCGGGAGTGAGCAAGCCAGGGATCGAACCCGTTCGCCTTGGTGGGAGTGCGAGCAGTCTAACCGCTCAGCCACCGCGGCTCCTGGTTCAGTGAGAAACCTAGAGGGAAGGTACAAATGCTAAAAGTACAACGTTTCTCCAAATAACGATATGAATTCTGCAGAACTCTACCGACTGATTGCGAATATTCTCTCAGAGCAGCGAATATGATGAGTCCTGGCTAGGCTGGATTTATCGCCATGTAACTTTAATATGTTTTAACAGTTAAACAAATTTCTGAAGGAACAAATGTTTTGAACCTTCGTGGACGTAAATGATTCAGTGTATATCTAATTCAAAAAGCAAAAAATAAAGAAATAATAATAATCTTTATATCACTGGGATACTTGGGAAATACGACAGTTAATTCTTCTGAGAAACATTGTATGAAGTACGCCAAATGTAATACTACCCTTTTTGTTCTCTTCTGTTTCTTATTTTCTTTTCTCCTCTTTCAGTCGCTACGCATCTTCAACTGATTTCAGTTGAACACGCCTCATACACATAAGTTTAAGTTACCTTAGAAAGTAAACTATCAGTGATCAACCTCCATGTACAAAATAGATGATAAAGCAGTATATTTAATTCAGAACTTTATCGTATATACAGTAGTCATAGTTTAGGTGAAGGTGTATACAATTACGGGAAGGAAGTATTTTTTCAAAAGTTAATTTTGTACAAGGAGTGTAGTGTACAAAGCTCATCACAACCGCGTAGGTGACTATTTCTGGCTGCCATCAATGAATGTACCTTTCGCCAATATAATTGTTAAAACAACATTGTCTTGTTTTAAGATTAGTTCTATGTATGCGTAAACGCGCTGAGAAGTAACACACATCTAGGAACTTAATTTATGGTGGTAAACGACAACAGTATTTAGACTTGTTGGTACTATCAAGATGTTTTTGAATGTAAGCATTTCATTCACCCAATGTTCCCACGATGAAAGGAAGACCAGTGAAACAAAAATATTTTTGCTCAACGTAGTACAAATTTTTTTACTACAGCGTAAATTAAACTGATGAAGAGCTGCAACTTATCAACAGAATTGTCTGTTGTTCTGTTCGCGATTGCTTCTGTAACAAAAAATGCATATTTCCTACAGAAGGGCACTTTCTTACCACTACAGAGAAAACAGATCACTGAGAAGTAAAATAACGGCAATATTTTGATTTTCATACAGAATTTTGAAATACAGTGAACACGCAGAACATTCCGATACCAGTACTGAAGCTAAGTTGCTGTTTTACCCTGATCACTTATCGCAGATGATTTTTCTGAGTGTAAATGTTATGAAATTGTATTGCCTTATTTCTGGTCATATTATAACGCTACTAGGACATACGACAGGTTCGTGAAGGATTTATGGAAGAAGCACCGTCGAGTTGGAAAACCGCGAATATAGTCTTTTCGCGGTTTCTTCGCGCTTTTTTACTCAAACCTTTGAAAACATCATTCCATACGCGGTGTGCGTGGTTGCTTCCTAAGTGTGGTACGTATCACAAGGAAAAGTACCTCATTCTTGGACAAATTAAACATTTACTTATATATTATCTTATTATATTTTTATTATAATAATCAATTTACAATTAATATGAATAAAATCAAGGAGAAAAATATGTGTTAGTAATACCTAGTATCAAATAGTTCTTACGCAAAATATTTGTACTCCGAGTGCGCACGAATGCAATGCGTTGTCCCTTCGCTGTAATAATATAGACTCGGTTGAGATGTGTTTGCCGACGAGGCGGAGGAATTTCCCGGAAGAAGAACTCAAGCAGGACTTGAGAAACGTCGGAAGTGACCGCGAATGGACCATAAACAAACGTTTAGAGTCATCGCTCGGATGACGTAGGTTTCGAGAGTTGCGCTGGCATCACGCGAGCCGACTTCGGGAGTTGCGCGCGCAGGAGAGGAGGAAACTCGGTCCACCTCATCAGCGGTCGTTTGCTGAAGTGCTGGACAAACCCGCCAGCCGCGCGTATCTCCCGCCCCGGCATTACTACAATTACCACGGCGGTCCCGGGGAAAAGGAAAACCCTATTTCGTCGCCGCCTCTTGGACCATTATCGAGCTGCGGCCGGATCCGGAGCAATCCGAGAGCTGGTCGGAATGCCGGAGTGGCCGGCGGCGGATTGAGTCCCAATGGCCTGGGGACCAGGGATGTGTTCCTTGTCGCGTGAAGAAGCTGCCGGAGAAGGGGGGAGGGGTGGGGGGTTGCAAACCGACGCTGAACGAGATGAGGGCCATTGAGCGGTCCGCCCGACATCGGAAGCAAGGAAGAGAGGTGCGAAGAAAGCTGTAAAATGCATGACTCCAGCCTCGCCCTCTGAGACGCGTTATACAGAGTGTAAGGAAAATCACGCGGGCTATATCTGAAGATGAACCCTCGCCGCCAAAGAGGTAGAAATACACACTGCCACGCTGTTAAAAAAAAATGTTATTTTATTCAGGGAAATTTTTGAGGAAATATACAATATATATACAAAAACTCGGTCCGTGATGACGAGAAACAAAGCTGAGATTTGTAAATAAAAAAAACACCGAACGTCTTCGTATTTGTTGTAGCTTCGAGGTTCGGTAGCGAACAATGCCGAGTCTGCACGAGGCTTGTCCGCCGATGTACCCAGAAAATGATCGTTTCTGCACGTGTTAAGATATCCACCCCCCTTAAATATTTTCTTTCGGACATCAAAAAGTAACATCAGTAACCTGTAACACTTAGCAGCACTTGAAACACTGAAACATTTCTGGCTGTTTAGAGAGTTACTTATGTCACATTAGAAGAATACTTTTATATTAATTTCATAATGTTGTGAAAACTTTATGGATGAACGATTTGTCATGGACTCCAAACATTTTAACTCGTGTTCAAATTTCACTCAAAGATTTCTTAAACTACTGCTTTTGTACACAATGAAGCACTCGTATAACTATCTTTGCTTTTGCGTAATTTCTTTCTTAACTGGAGGTATAGACAAACTAACTGGCATATATACGGATAGGTTCTGCGAATTCACGGAAACGTCTGTAAAATATACGTAAAGCTCGTTATTGGAAATGAATACAATGTGTCCGTAATTTAACGGAGATTTCTGGAGAATATTTTTACCAGCACTTTTCCGTAAAGTGAGAGGAATAAGTTTTAACAGCGCAAATAAGTGTGATGAAAGCTGTAAAATGCGTGATTCCAGCTTCGCCTTGAAGACGTAATATACAGGTTGTACTGAAAGTCGCGCGGAATATAAAAATCGGAAAAGGGATGGTATTTAACTACAGTTTTCTGAATATTTTTTACGTTGTCAAGATTTCCAAACTATAAATAAAGCGTTGTTATTTTCTTACCCTGCAGAAAATTTCTTACGTGTCAAAAATGTTATTGCTGTGCCTGAAATATTAATGTGCGCTTTAAAAACTACGGCTCGTCTTAGAGAGTTTCTAAAAGAAGGCCATTTTTGTTAAGGACAGACAGCATCAGTATTACACTAAACCTGAAGGGAGAAACATATTAAGCCATAGTTTGTCCATACGTTGAAGAACTCGGCAACAAAATTTGGGTTCATCGTTTGCCCTAAAGGCGTTTGTTCTAAAAATATTTTTTCCCAGCAGGCCATTGCCCTAAAGGCGTTTGCTCTGAAGTCGTTTACTCTAAAGCATTTGCTCTAAAAGTTGGTTTCCTCCTTTTAGGTTCTTCTCCGACGTTTTCCTTAGTCATTTGCAGTAAAAGTATTTTTTCTTCCGTGTGATTTGTCCTAAAGTCATTCGCCTTAAAAGCATTCGCACTAAAGTTTAAGGAAAACGACTTTAGGGCGAGCAATGCGAACCAAACATTTAACGCTATTCCGGGAAAATCTTAGTTAAATTTCACGTTTCAGATATATGGCCAACATACAACTCTTTTATGAACTCGATTTTACAAGATATATTTCGCTACTAAGAATTTAGCTAGTCTATAAGTACCATAATATATATTCAGCCTCGTTTGGTTGTAGGTAATGATGGCCGCGCATATTTCAAATTAATTTCTGCACATCCAGTGTATTGCAGCAGGAAACAATGATGNTTGTAGGTAATGATGGCCGCGCATATTTCAAATTAATTTCTGCACATCCAGTGTATTGCAGCAGGAAACAATGATGGAGGGGGGGGGGTCATATTCAAGCCTCCTAAAGAGAAGATACATCCGCGGGGATATCAAGCCCTCTTGTTGAATTACCAGTTTCCTGCTCGCATCAGACTGCACTTTTCATTCTTGAACTCCGGTAATTGTCCACACTAGCTGTGTGCCAATGTACCTGCCCCCTACGTCGGAAAACCGGGTTCGATTCCGGTTGGGGCCACGCCTGATTTTCGTGGGTGGGACCGTTTCTCCCGCTCTTGTATTCCGTCGCTGTTCCATCCCCACCCCGCTTGACGGTGATAAAAGCTAAAGACATTCAAATTTTTTCCACAAAATAGCGCAGCACACTATCGGCGTTTCTTACCATATAATGCGCATGTACTTGTTACCATGGCAGTGTGAAACCCAGCTGCTACGACAGCAGCGAGTGAGTATTCTGTACTTCATTATCTCAGGCACAATCTACCTTAAGCCATCGCAATTTGTGCACGCGCGGTTTCACAGTACACCGGGAGAGATGTCGTTACGGCTACTGTAGCATTGTCTTGTTTAATAACACGACTGTTGGCCGGAGAACATTTTCTAATTTATCATTCATCAATTTTTCGTTTCCAAGAGCTTCACAAATTTTGCCGTATGTTAAACTTCAATAACGCAGTAAATTTCACATGTAAAATTTTCTCATTTCTTTTTCTAAAATCTTTACGCAGCTTGTAATTTTGTGTACAAGTGATCATAGTTTTGACACAGAACATTGTGTTTAAAATTATATCGTATATGGCGTGATTGGTTGAGCGTGGTGTATATTACAGAATTGTTTATAATGTGTACTAGAATTCAAATTTTTTTCGGAAAGAAGTAATTGAGTATAATTATTTTTGGCACTCATTCACTAAAACAAGACTGAAACTCATACCAATGGGGCTGTAACCTAACATTCTTACCGCTATGTAACACTGGTCTTTTGTTACCACAACATTCTAGTTAGCTGACAAATGTCTCTCTTTTGTATTACTATTTCGCCTAAACCGAGCAGTGTAATATACAACACCAACCCCACGTTCAAAATCAACAATATACAAAGAACAGAAGAAAATATAAACGAAATTTGGAAGCCACATGTAAAAACTCTATGAAATANAGCACTTGAAACACTGAAACATTTCTGGCTGTTTAGAGAGTTACTTATGTCACATTAGAAGAATACTTTTATATTCATTCCATAATGTTGTGAAAACTTTATGGATGAACGATTTGTCATGGACTCCAAACATTTTAACTCGTGTTCAAATTTCACTCAAATATTTCTTAAACTACTGCTTTTGTACACAATGAAGCACTCGTATAACGAACTTTGCTTTTGCGTAATTTCTTTTTTAACTGGAGGTATAGACAAACTAACTGGCATATATAGGGATAGGTTCTGCGAATTCACGGAAACGTCTGTAAAATATACGTAAAGCTCGTTATTGGAAATAAATGCAATGTGTCCGTAATTTTACGGAGAGTTCTGGAGAATTTTTTTTTACCAGCACTTTTCCGTAAAGTGAGAGGAATAAGTTTTAACAGCGCAAATAAGTGTGATGAAAGCTGTAAAATGCGTGATTCTAGCTTCGCCTTGAAGACGTAATATACAGGTTGTACTGAAAGTCGCGCGGAATATAAAAATCGGAGAAGGGATGGTATTTAACTACAGTTTTCTGAATATTTGTTACGTTATCGAGATTTTCAAACTATAAATAAAGCGTTGTTATTTTCTTTCCCTGCAGAAAATTTCTTACGTGTCAAAAATGTTATTGCTGTGCCTGAAATATTAATGTGCGCTTTAAAAACTACGGCTCGTCTTAGAGAGTTTCTAAAAGAAGGCCATTTTTGTTAAGGACAGACAGCATCAGTATTACACTAAACCTGAAGGGAGAAACATATTAAGCCATAGTTTGTCCATACGTTGAAGAACTCGGCAACAAAATTTGGGTTCATCGTTTGCCCTAAAGGCGTTTGTTCTAAAAATATTTTTTCCCAGCAGGCCATTGCCCTAAAGGCGTTTGCTCTGAAGTCGTTTACTCTAAAGCATTTGCTCTAAAAGTTGGTTTCCTCCTTTTAGGTTCTTCTCCGACGTTTTCCTTAGTCATTTGCAGTAAAAGTATTTTTTCTTCCGTGCCATTTGTCCTAAAGTCATTCGCCTTAAAAGCATTCGCACTAAAGTTTAAGGAAAACGACTTTAGGGCGAGCAATGCGAACCAAACATTTAACGCTATTCCGGGAAAATCTTAGTTAAATTTCACGTTTCAGATATACATATGGCCAACATACAACTCTTTTATGAACTCGATTTTACAAGATATATTTCGCTACTAAGAATTTAGCTAGTCTATAAGTACCATAATATATATTCAGCCTCGTTTGTTTGTAGGTAATGATGGCCGCGCATATTTCAAATTAATTTCTGCACATCCAGTGTATTGCAGTAGGAAACAGAGTCCAGGAGGGGGGGGGGTCATATTCAAGCCTCCTAAAGAGAAGATACATCCGCGGGGATATCAAGCCCTCTTGTTGAATTACCAGTTTCCTGCTCGCATCAGACTGCACTTTTCATTCTTGAACTCCGGTAATTGTCCACACTAGCTGTGTGCCAATGTACCTGCCCCCTACGTCGGAAAACCGGGTTCGATTCCGGTTGGGGCCACGCCTGATTTTCGTGGGTGGGACCGTTTCTCCCGCTCTTGTATTCCGTCGCTGTTCCATCCCCACCCCGCTTGACGGTGATAAAAGCTAAAGACATTCAAATTTTTTCCACAAAATAGCGCAGCACACTATCGGCGTTTCTTACCATATAATGCGCATGTACTTGTTACCATGGCAGTGTGAAACCCAGCTGCTACGACAGCAGCGAGTGAGTATTCTGTACTTCATTATCTCAGGCACAATCTACCTTAAGCCATCGCAATTTGTGCACGCGCGGTTTCACAGTACACCGGGAGAGATGTCGTTACGGCTACTGTAGCATTGTCTTGTTTAATAACACGACTGTTGGCCGGAGAACATTTTCTAATTTATCATTCATCAATTTTTCGTTTCCAAGAGCTTCACAAATTTTGCCGTATGTTAAACTTCAATAACGCAGTAAATTTCACATGTAAAATTTTCTCATTTCTTTTTCTAAAATCTTTACGCAGCTTGTAATTTTGTGTACAAGTGATCATAGTTTTGACACAGAATATTGTGTTTAAAATTATATCGTATATGGCGTGATTGGTTGAGCGTGGTGTATATTACAGAATTGTTTATAATGTGTNATTGTGTTTAAAATTATATCGTATATGGCGTGATTGGTTGAGCGTGGTGTATATTACAGAATTGTTTATAATGTGTACTAGAATTCAAATTTTTTTCGGAAAGAAGTAATTGAGTATAATTATTTTTGGCACTCATTCACTAAAACAAGACTGAAACTCATACCAATGGGGCTGTAACCTAACATTCTTACCGCTATGTAACACTGGTCTTTTGTTACCACAACATTCTAGTTAGCTGACAAATGTCTCTCTTTTGTATTACTATTTCGCCTAAACCGAGCAGTGTAATATACAACACCAACCCCACGTTCAAAATNAAATGTCTCTCTTTTGTATTACTATTTCGCCTAAACCGAGCAGTGTAATATACAACACCAACCCCACGTTCAAAAATCAACAATATACAAAGAACAGAAGAAAATATAAACGAAATTTGGAAGCCACATGTAAAAACTCTATGAAATANAAAATCAACAATATACAAAGAACAGAAGAAAATATAAACGAAATTTGGAAGCCACATGTAAAAACTCTATGAAATAAACTCGATTTAAGATGTGATCTGCAACACATATACGCTATTAAAATAGACTGCATTATAATACAGTGCATTGTCGGTTTCTTTGAAACGTGAAATCATTATCATCTCTTTCTTACGTCTGCCTTAAAACTACTGGGATAACTGTCTAGTTATATCAGAGTTGTTGCGAATCATACTTCGTCTACTAAATGAAACCCTTCAAATTTAAAACCAAGCTATAATGTTATTATAAGTTTTATTGCTAAATATTTATCAAGCACGATTTTTTTTTACTTAACTCAGAGTTTAAAAAATTTGCCTACAATTGATAATGAACACTTCAATACATGGTAGGTGATGAACTCACACGAAGGACAATAAGATTAGTTTGGCATCGTAACGGGATGATTATTATGAAAGTATGGTACCAAACTTTAAACGTGTTCAAGGTATATGCTTTTATTTAAAGCAGATCTAAACAATTGAAAGTAATCCTTTGTCTGGAGTATGCTTTTAATTGCTTGGAAACACGCAAACGNTTTAAAGCAGATCTAAACAATTGAAAGTAATCCTTTGTCTGGAGTATGCTTTTAATTGCTTGGAAACACGCAAACGACCTAGATTTCTGCGGTAGACGTATTCTTTAGACCATAAGCTATGCAGGTGTTCTTTTAGTTTTTTGTTTCCTTGAAGAAACTGCAGCAGAAATGTGTTCCTGTGTGATTGTTATTCATTGCGTGTGCACTGCTGCAGGCAGGCCACCCCGTTACGTCTTCACCGACAAAGAAAGATGCCTCGGATGTGACTTGTGGAAGCTGTAAATCATTGTCGATNGCCACCCCGTTACGTCTTCACCGACAAAGAAAGATGCCTCGGATGTGACTTGTGGAAGCTGTAAATCATTGTCGATCCTTGCGTGGTCGTGTGGTAAGACCTGAACGCTTCGCAGTAAGGGCCTCGTGGTTTCTGTCCCACGCGCCTGCGCACTGGTAATGTCGTTTCCCAGGAGGTAACTGGACAAAAAACAATTACTGCAAGCATGGTATACACGATGGCAGGACTATGTCGCCACAGAGAACCCAGGGGACGGTGAAACAAAATACACTCTGGAAAACAAGTCAAGATCGGCTGATTCCAGCAGGGATTTGGAGCTTTAAATGTCACAAGGAATTATAAGATTTTTACAAAAAAGTTAAATAATTAAACCTACAGGACTAGTAACTGAACTAGAAAGAAAAGAAGAGAGCATATACGGAGATGGTCGGCACAACGGCTATATGTATACGACTTTTCGNTATACGAAGATGGTCGGCACAACGGCTATATGTATACGACTTTTCGGGAGAAGCCACCTGTTCCCATTTTTAGGTACAGTCTATTCTAGGTTTCTCCACACGTTTTGAACCGAATCTTTGATAAATCGTCCCAAGTATGACGTGCTAGGTTATTTTCTTAAATACTCCATGTATCACAAGCGTTTTATATTTCTGTTAACGTGAAAGTGCCCGAGCCTGGAATTTCATGTCGTGCGACTTTGGAGAAAAACGCTAAATTATGCCAAGATTACAGTAGGCTGAGATTAACGTGGCCCCGCTGTGAAGAAGGGCGCTTCAATCTTGTACTTGCAATAGTTGAAAATATTTGGCATTCTCAGTGGGTCTCTGCAGACCATGGTGGTCTGGTGGTGCATTGACGTGGCGAGGGCGGGACCCGTTGTTGGTTCGGAACTCTCCCGTGGCACGACTCGAAATTATCGGCACTGAGCCGAAAGTCGAGTGTTTTCATATCATTCTGAGGCTGCGTTGCCTCTGTGGATGACAGCGAAGAAACAAAACTCTAACTTCAGCAAACAATTCTAGGCACTCTGATCTGTTGTGTATATTTTATGTATGAATTATAATATTTCACTTGCAATTCATATGAATTTAAAAAAAACAGTGAGTAAACAGGTGTGTTGGTAATGCCTGGTAATAAATCATTCTCATGCAAAATATTATTAAAATGAGTGTGCACGAATACGGTGCGTTGTCCCTTTTGTGTAATATTGTACACTGAAGAGCCAAAAGAAATGGTATAGGCGTGCGTATGCAAATAACAAAGGCATGGAACCAATCAGAGTAACGCGATGCCGTCGGCAGCGCCTATATAAGACAACAAGCGCCTGGCAAAGTGGCTAGATCGGTTACTGCTGNCACTCTGATCTGTTGTGTATATTTTATGTATGAATTATAATATTTCACTTGCAATTCATATGAATTTAAAAAAAAACAGTGAGTAAACAGGTGTGTTGGTAATGCCTGGTAATAAATCATTCTCATGCAAAATATTATTAAAACGAGTGTGCACGAATACGGTGCGTTGTGAGTAACGCGATGCCGTCGGCAGCGCCTATATAAGACAACAAGCGCCTGGCAAAGTGGCTAGATCGGTTACTGCTGCTACAATGGCAGGTTATCAAGATTTAAGTGAGTTTTAACGTGGTGTTATAGTCGGTGCACGAGAGATGGGACATAGCATCTCCGAGGTAGCGATAACATTTGGATGTTCGAGTACGACCATTTCACGAGTGTGCCGTGAATATCGGGAATCCGGTAGAACATCACATCTTCGACATCGCTGCGGCCGGAAAAAGATCGTGAAAGAACGGGACAAACGACGACTGACGAGAATCATTAAACGTGACAGACGTGCAACCCTTTCTCAAATTGGCGCAGATTGGATTTGTGGACTGCCCTGCAGGATTCATGGTGTGAATTGCCTCCTGCATACCTTCAGACATTAGTCGAGTCCATGCCACGTCGTCTTGCGGCACTTCTGCGTGCTCGGGGGGCCCTACACGATATCAGTCATGCGTACCAGTTTTTTTGGCTCTTCAGGGTATGTAGACTAGGTCGAGGCGTAGGATGAGCCTGAAAGTGGAACTTTACCAGGGCTTCAGAAAAAGTTGGAAGTTACCATGAATGGGCTATAGAGACTTCAATAATGTAGATGTATCTAGCAAGCATTTACTGTGTAGCCAATGTTCCTGGCCCCCCAGTGAAACGCCTTTGCGGCNTCTTGCGGCACTTCTGCGTGCTCGGGGGGCCCTACACGATATCAGTCATGCGTACCAGTTTTTTTGGCTCTTCAGTGTATGAAGACTAGGTAGAGGCGTAGGATGAGCCTGAAAGTGGAACTTTACCAGGGCTTCAGAAAAAGTTGGAAGTTACCATGAATGGGCTATAGAGACTTTAATAATGTAGATGTATCTAGCAAGCATTTACTGTGTAGCCAATGTTCCTGGCCCCCCAGTGAAACGCCTTTGCGGCTCCATACAGGATGCGTGCGCCGATTCAACATGGCGGTCCTTGGCGGTCACTCATTCAAGTGCTGGCGATCCTAATCTCAAGGTCACGCCCAGCCGTAATGAAGCTCTGCGACGGCGATTGTAAACAGCGTAAACAATCTCCGCGTGTGATCTGTTTCCTCAGAGCTTTAAGCGGTAGCTATAGGGTTTCAATACAGTGATTTTTACAGAGAAGATACAGCATCGCCGTCATAGTTTAATACGCCGTTTTACACTAGAATAAATAAAGTTATTTGCTAGTTTTGATACTTTTCAACTACCACGTTTATGTTTCGATAAGCAAATAAATGAATTGGCAACAAAATGTCGACTTTTATTTCCACATTAATAAAAAAATTATTCCATTTTTTTAAAAATAATAATAGACACAACTGCTTACAGTGATACCCATACAATGATAGGGAGCCTTCTCAATGCTTGGCTTCACCACTTTTTGTAAAAATGCATCGTTTCCGCGTCATAATTTAGGATACTTAGTAATTATCTACTGACAATGTGCGATAGAAAATTCTAATTTTATGAGTTGTTTAATACTTTTGTGCGTAATTTCAATTGTGTTTTATCTGCATGTTTTTAAAAATCAGGTAATACATTTATATTTTATCAACACGTTCCTACTTTTTGCAAGCAAGAAATAACGTGCAGTGAAAATTATATACAAAGGTATTAAACAACTAATAAATTGTACATTTTATATATTCAAATATTTCCAATAACACTTCTGAAACTGAAATTATGACATGAAAACGAAGAATTGCCTGCCTTAACTTGATCAGGGGACCTACAACAATGCGGTATGTCGAAGGCATCAGGTAGCGACTGAAAATAAATCAGGAGTTATTCACCATAGATTAAATATGAGGTAGATCGATCCATCTGGCTGCGCAACAACCAATCTGCGTGTCCCAACATTGAACTGCTTTTCTGCCTACAAGGCTAGCAAAATCGGCGTGGGTTAGATTTGAGGTTAAAACATTGTTTAGTAAACAAGTGCTTTGAGATGTATGTATGCATCCNATTGTTTAGTAAACAAGTGCTTTGAGATGTATGTATGCATCCTCTACCCAATTTGGAATGCAGTTTGTATTAAATTAAAATAGGTGAAATTATTGTATTTACGTAATAGTGCTTGTCATTTAAAAATTGATATTTAAACAAGGACTTTCGTGAGTGTTTACCATGCAACTTTGAGAGTTGTGTTCCTTTGAGGTAGGTCAATGTTGGGTACATGCGCATAAGACGAATGAGTGGTCTACCTCATCTTTAGTCCATGGTATTCACATACCTAACATTCGCGCCAAGCACTCTCCTGATAGTCCACGCATATCATATTTGGTGTTTGTTACTGCAAGTATCCGTATGTTTCACAATTCAACGCTTGTCAGAATGAATGCATTGATGTTGTTAAATAAATGCTGTTTCGTAGAATTGATATTTTAATCAAGGAAGTTTGACGCTGAAAAATACCCCACCCTCAAGGGCTGGGGGGATGCCACTCCCCTCGGTAACTATTCCCACCCTTCCTTGTTCCATCTCCACAACTCGTATCCCTGTGACTGAGGAGATATCAGGTTTGTTCACGGACATAAAAAAATCAAACATATCTGACACAGTTTTTCAAAAACCTACAAACTTTTTCAACTATTAATAACTAAATGAATTTTGAAAAGGAGATACATGTTTTGTTGCACGAAAACCTAATTATATCTAAATAGTTTATAGATGAATACTAATATCTGTCACGACAAAAAAGTCGATCATTTCTTATTGCCATAGAAATATGGCCGGACGGAAAAATATATGCTTATATTGGAGGACATCCCGTTTAATTGGGCGTCTGGTAGCCCTACTGGGAACTACGGTGGGTCGAGGGGAAACGAAACGGCAAACAGGACTGCTGATATTTCAGAAAACGGGGTGAGAGTATGTTTTAATAATTGACAAGTTCTATGATTCTGTACCACAATTAGAACAATTACAATAACACTAGTCATGCTTGTAGCTGATGCTCGTATGTTAATCATGATCAGTAACCTTTTTTTATATTTGAGCGGTTTCATTCGGGCGAACGATATATTTTTCAAGGATAAATATTTCATTCAGTGCCCCTTTCCTACCAAACAAAATACTGAAGTGCGGTAGGTAGGTGCGTGGGGTTTTAGAACTGGGGCAGCATCAATGAAATATCCTCCTTTTCCAGAGTGAACGTCGTCTTTTTTTTAGTCGTGAGTGTCTGGTGACTCTAACTCTCGGGCCAGTAAAAAAAAAACCGGCTCGCGCCCACACTTCCGTCCAAATACCTGGGCCCAGGACTCCAGCGTCCTGGCGCCGCCGCGCTTATCGATCTGTCGAGGCCGTCTCTTCGCGGTCACAACTCGCACGATACATCGCTTCCGTGTATCCGCTTCGAGTCGCTTCTCCACGCGTGGCCGGAGAGTTTGTATTTGTAGCCGTCGCGTGGCAGTGAAGTATCCCTGGGCGCCCGCCAGTTCCTCGCCGTTTCCTGCCAACTTGCGAATTCAAATTTTTTTTTCGCTGCCAGGTTTGCTGCCGTACACCGTGGACGTGTGATTTCTTAGTGGCCGTGCCGTAGAACAAACACCGCTCGTCGTCAACTATTGTGCAGAAATTCTTCGCTCTCGTATCAAATCTTCAGTTTCAAACGTATGACGAAGCGTGTGATAATAGAACATTCATAACTTCCTAGTTGTTGCACACTTTTGTATCTAATTTCCACTGTGGGTTATTTCCTGCTGGCAAAAAGGAGGAACGTATTGATAAAATATAAATATCTTCCTAACTTTTTTATAACTAGCAGATAACAAACAATTAAAACTGCACACAAATATATTAAAAACAATTATAATATGTAAATGTTTTATAATCGTACCTTGTCAGTAATTACTATGAATCTGAAAATTTGTAGCGAAAAGAAAGAATTTCTACAAAAGAAATTAGTAGAAATCGCGAAAAGAAATCAGACAGTTTTATTGAACATCAATAAAACATGAAGCAAATATTTTCCTCATCTTTCCGGAATCCTTTTTCCACCACCAAGGCGAACAGGATTCGATTCCCAGTGGGGTTACACCCGTATTTTTGCACGTGGGAGTCGTGTCGGACGGTGCCACTGAAAGGCGGGTTTTCTCGGGGTTATCCGACTTTCCCCACCCTTACGTTCTGGCGTGTATCCGTATCAACCTCACTTCACCCTCGTCTGCTCTCAATACCTCGTTTTTAGGAGCCGTGTAAACCACTGCACTTCATTCCCTATTTCTGTTAACTGTACACCTTAAGAATACAGAGGTGAGACATTCGCTTATGCCGCGAATTTCAGCCGAACACGCCAGCAAAACGGAGAAACTGGCAAGCAAATTGTTGGAACGCCAGCGTTCAATCAGCATCTACTAGCCAATCAGTCACCAGGCCCGTTGAACCTCGCGCAGCCTATCGGGTAATTGGAACCCCAACATGAAAGGAACCGCCACGTCATTTCGCCTTTGTGTGCTTACCTATATAGGAGGCCGCTGTGGTGTAACGGCTAGACTACTCGGCACGCTCCTAGGCGAACCGGGCTCTATTCCCGGCGGGGTCATTCCCGGATTCTCGCAAGTGGGAATCGTGCCGGAAGATGCCGCTGGTCGGCGGGGTTTTCTCGGGGATCTCCAGTTTCCCTCCTCCCTTGCGTTCCAGCGCTGCTCCAAACTTACCTCACTTCACCCTCATTGACTCTCAAGACTTCAATGCTAAGAGCCGCTCATATCTCTCCACTCCACTCCATTCTCCACTCCACTCCATTCTCCACTCNCTCAAGACTTCAATGCTAAGAGCCGCTCATATCTCTCCACTCCACTCCATTCTCCACTCCACTCCATTCTCCACTCCACTCCATTCTCCACTACACGTCTATACTCTCCATTCGTAATACGAGGTTNTCTCCACTCCACTCCATTCTCCACTCCACTCCATTCTCCACTACACGTCTATACTCTCCATTCGTAATACGAGGTTTCTGGTTTCAATACTGGGTAAACCATTGACTGGGGTGTGGTTTTTAAATTTTAGTCGTATTGGTGTGTGTATGTAAGACTTCATGCATAAAAGAGGGGGCGCGAAAACCCCCAATAGGGCAAAAACATCTGCCACATCAAAATTTAACACTTAGAACATTATGCCCGAGGGTAACTAGGGCTGCACTAAAAAGAAAAAATTTCTGCCACTGAAAACTAAATTCGCATGGATGTAGTTTCTTTGACTCATTAACGCTTCTCAGGATCTTAAAAGGACTTTACAGNACTGAAAACTAAATTCGCATGGATGTAGTTTCTTTGACTCATTAACGCTTCTCAGGATCTTAAAAGGACTTTACAGTGCATCAACATTTATTATCGCGAATAAAATGTCACGGTTTTATAACAGCTGAAATTAAAAATATAGATTGTACTGCCTTTTACGTAAGAAAGTTTTTTTATTGTTGAAATAATCAAACTCGGTACTCCATTGGTTAATGGCCGGCCAATGATAAACGTTATTCAGTGGAGNTTTTTATTGTTGAAATAATCAAACTCGGTACTCCATTGGTTAATGGCCGGCCAATGATAAACGTTATTCAGTGGAGCAAGCGTGTCAAATGTGGTGTAAACCAATACGACTGCGGCACGTGGTACAGTAGAGATCAACATAAACGTAATCCCTATAATTTAGGATATAAGTGATAAAGTTCTAGGTTGTCTTCAATAGCAGACTAATAAATGCGTAGAGAGTGCCCAGTGTTTGCACCTGAGGCCGACAAAGAAAGAGCAACGCAATAATTTCTGCGTGTTCGTGACTGAATATTTAGGGACACCATTTCTCCGGANAGGCCGACAAAGAAAGAGCAACGCAATAATTTCTGCGTGTTCGTGACTGAATATTTAGGGACACCATTTCTCCGGGAACTATTTCGAAAATAAATTACATTGGCAAAATAATATGGTTGTAAAAACCAGAATGCTGTACCCGTAACTCGTCTATACGTTTAATTCAGGGACAGCAATCAGTATGGTTGTTGGTAAGATCTAAATATTGTTAACGTAGATTATTAACTACAGTATAACTGTTTGTTGTGGTCTCGACAGTGGTTGTACCTGCAACAATGAATAAAGTTTCTACAGAAAATCATTCTGGTTCTCCTACAGAACACGTTCCTTCAACGGCACTTCAGCAAACACATCTATAATAAACTAACAGAAGTTTGTTTGCTGCTACCCTGAGAACCGTTTACAGACCTGTTCTGTTCTCACTTCTCTAATGATTTTTTTTTCTCAGTGTAGAATTAATACATGCGTACGCTGAAGTCACCTTACAATTGTATCAGAGTTTATTAGACACGCACAGTTGGACCCTCAGCCAATAACAAAACTGCAAGAAAACATCATATAATTCCCTGATACCTGGTTTGAGGTAAAACAAGATACTTACTCTGGCAGCATAAAATGAAAAAAAAAATGTCTGAGCGTAGAGTAGGCAAACGGTTGTGAGAACTATTCTACAGGTGACTGAACCCATTATGTTTAGCTGGCTCTTCACTGAAGAGCCAAAAAAACCGGTACACCTGCCTAATATCGTGTAGACCCCACCCCTTCCCCCCACCCTTCCAAGCTCGCAGAAGTGCCGCAAGACGACGTGACATGGACTCGACTAATGTCTGAAGGGTGGCACGGACTCGACTAATGTCTGAAGGTATGCAGGAGGCAATTCACACCATGAATCCTGCAGGACACTCCACAAATCCAATCTGCGCCAATTTGAGAAAGGGTTGCACGTCTGTCACGTTTAATGATTCTCGTCAGTCGTCGTTTGTCCCGTTCGTTCGCGATTTTTTTCCGGCCGCAGCGATGACGAATATTTGATGTTTTACCGGATTCCCGATATTCACGGTACACTCGTGAAATGGTCGTACGCGAACATCCAAATGTTGTCGCTGCCTCGGAGATGCTATTTCCCATTTCTCGTGCGCCGACTATAACACCACGTTCAAACTCACTTAAATCTTGATAACCTGTCATTGTAGCAGCAGTAACCGATCTAGCTGCCGACCGCATCGCGTTACTCTGATTGGTTTCATACCTATGTTATTTGCATACGCACGCCTATGCCAGTTTTTTTGGCTCTTCAGTGTACTTAGCTGGTTCTACTTCGTCTCTTCTGCATTTCCACTGTTTTACTACAGTCAATTTTGTTTGCTTAATTTTTCTCTTTACAACTTCTCCCGTACTTTACGTTACCAATCATTCCACCTTTCTGCCGCACTTTCGTCTCTTTCCTTCATTGATTCAGTACTGTAGAAAATATATACGACAATGTTTCATTTTTTCTAAGCTGTCACAATTAGTGTTATTTGCGCTTCTGTTTTCGTCAGTACTTCTTCACTTCTCATTATGTCAATCTGTGACACCGTAATTGTTCTTATTCACAAATACATTCTAAGATTATCGAAATACATTTTTCTCCTCTCAGATTGTCCCTGATTCACTATAATATCGCATTGTAAATAAAACACGAAGCAAATATTTTCCTCATCTTTCCGGAATCCTTGTTCCACCACCAAGGCGAACAGGATTCGATTCCCAGTGGGGTAACACCCGTATTTTCGCACGTGGGAGCCGTGTCGGACGGTGCCGCTGGTCGGCGGGTTTTCTCGGGGTTCTCCCGCTTTTCCCACCCTTCCGTTCCGGCGTTTATCCGTATCAACCTCACTTCACCCTCATCGGCTCTCAATACCTCGTTTTTAGGAGCTGTGTAAACCACTGCACTGCATTCCCTATTTATGTTAACTGTCAGCAACCCTTTCACAACATGAATTTCCGTGACAGCCGAAGTTAACCGTCGGTAAACAGTGGGTCCATTTCGGGTAAGTAACAGTGAATTCACCGGTACGTTGGTGGCCACGCAGGCACCGTGGTGGGACCCTACTCACCAAATGAGGCACAACTCGACGCGGAACACGACCTCATGAATATGCAGAGCGTGTAAGTCCAGTTGTGAGGCGGATGGAGGAGACTGGAGCACGACTTGAATAAATTAGCATAAGGGTGGTCCCACGGCACAGCTGTGGGTTCATTTAGCACCGCTTGCGTTCTCTTTGTGGGCGCTCGCTATAACAGCGAGTTGGGTAGCGCAGGGCCTACCTTGTTGCAGAAAGAAAACTTTTCCCAGGAATGTATTAGTGGCCGGTAGGTTACCCAAGTGCAACGGCAGGCGTGCANTTGTTGCAGAAAGAAAACTTTTCCCAGGAATGTATTAGTGGCCGGTAGGTTACCCAAGTGCAACGGCAGGCGTGCGGTGAATAGATTCCAAACTAAGATAAAGGATTCCAGGCCCAAATCAATGTGGCTTAAGAACCCATGATACTTGTCTCAAACATTATTCCGCATTTAATTTGCGTTTTACTCAAAAACGGCGCGACCACAATATGTGTTAATTAGGTGATACTTCTGAGTCAATCAGCATCAAACGTGTATTATTCCTGACCGTAAAAATGTTATCTGTAACAAGAGGGTGGCCACCCAATTTATTTTTATTACGGGGGTAGGCAACCTCACACGGGACTGGGCACGGTGAAGTTTGATGATTCTTGTTTTCGCCCGAACACACCGGACACAGAAAGTAGACCGCGTATTGCTATTCCCATTGCAATCTCTTATTTCTGCTAACCTTTTTGTGTTATGTTGTAAACTCAGTTTACAAGCAGCTTGGTTCGTTATTTTTAATCAAAATTTTCCAAAGTAAACTATGTAAAACCAAACTACATGCTGCCAAAGTTTTNTTGTTGCAGAAAGAAAACTTTTCCCAGGAATGTATTAGTGGCCGGTAGGTTACCCAAGTGCAACGGCAGGCGTGCAGTGAATAGATTCCAAACTAAGATAAAGGATTCCAGGCCCAAATCAATGTGGCTTAAGAACCCATGATACTTGTCTCAAACATTATTCCGCATTTAATTTGCGTTTTACTCAAAAACGGCGCGACCACAATATGTGTTAATTAGGTGATACTTCTCAGTCAATCAGCATCAAACGTGTATTATTCCTGACCGTAAAAATGTTATCTGTAACAAGAGGGTGGCCACCCAATTTATTTTTATTACGGGGGTAGGCAACCTCACACGGGACTGGGCACGGTAAAGTTTGATGATTCTTGTTTTCGCCCGAACACACCGGACACAGAAAGTAGACCACGTATTGCTATTCACTCATTACAATCTTTTATTTCTGCTAACCTTTTTGTGTTCTGTTGTAAACTCAGTTTACAAGTAGCTTGGTTCGTTATTTTTAATCAAAATTTTCCAAAGTAAACTATGTAAAACCAAACTACATGCTGCCAAAGTTTTNAGCTTGGTTCGTTATTTTTAATCAAAATTTTCCAAAGTAAACTATGTAAAACCAAACTACATGCTGCCAAAGTTTTAACGATATTTTTATTTATTTCACTCCGTAAATTATATATATTTAAATATATATTTAATGATTTTAAGTGTTTGCTATTTTACTTTAAACTCCAGAAATATTTGAAGCTTACTGTCCGCTCGTTTCCTGTAAATATTTCAGATTAGTTACCCCTGTCTACCAAAACACTAGACTGATTACAACCGAAGTGGATTCTCGTAATCCTACCTCCGAAATTCATTTGGTTGCATGCCAGCTTACGGTCGGAATGGTTGTGGGTTTGAGTCCCGGGTAACGCACATGTGTTTCTGTACATGTCTTACTAGTATAACTTATGTTTCTGGTTCCATCTCAAATGACACCTCTGTCAACTAGACGCCATGTCAAACCTACAATCTACACCGTTTAAGAACTTCATCGATGCNATCTCAAATGACACCTCTGTCAACTAGACGCCATGTCAAACCTACAATCTACACCGTTTAAGAACTTCATCGATGCTATGTGCAGCAATGTACACAAAATTAGGTTCATTACTTATGTCGGTAACTTTTGTTAATTTCTTCTGCTGCAGACATTTTTTACTGCTTCCTCATAGTGATTTTTAAATTTTTCCAGAATGTGATAAAAAAATTGTTGAAATTACTTAATGATTCCAATATTTCCAGTTTACGAAAATGTTCCATTATAATTCCAGTATTTCCATTTTTTTCCACTACAGTAATCACAAACGTTTGTGACCACCCTACTCGAGTGAAATACTTTCACGCCGAGATTTCAATGCTTATTTTCCGAGTTAAGGTCGCATGTTTGATGTAATAAATAAAAACTGAGTTTACTTCTGTACCAAAAAAAAACTATAAGCGACTTATTTTGCGACACTGGAATGTATAAAGCAAAGGTTTTTGCTCTTATAGAAACCAAAGTGTTGAAACTAATTACAAAATCTTTCTCGTTGTACTATAGGAAATAATTTAAAAATACTGAATTTGGTTGGAACTTTCTTCGAAACGTGTTAGACGCTTTCGAGTTTAAAATTATACCACTAATATTATAAATGCGAAAGTCTGTGTGTGTGTGTGTGTGTGTGTGTGTGTGTGTGTGTGTGTGTGTTTGTTACCACTCAGATCCATAACGGCTTAACGTATTTTGATGAAAATTGGTATGTAGGTACTTTAGGTCCTGGAATAGGACATAGGATACTTTTCATTCCAGAAAAAGGAAGGTTTATGTGGAATAACAACAAAATCTAATTCTGCAACAGCTGGGAACGTGTAACACGAACACACACCAAACTTTCTGGTGAATAACGGCTGAACGGATTTTGATTAAATTTGGTTTGTAGGTACTTTAGATCGTAGAATACGCCTTAGGATACTTTTTATCCCGGAAAATTTATTTCGGATCCTGTGGAATAACAACAAAACTTAATTCTGCAATGGCTGGGAACGTGTAATACCTACATACACCAAGTTTATCAGGGAAATTTTGTCAGAGTTTATCAAGCCACCCAATCACCTCTGAAATGTTTTAGCGACTGCTATCAATCGATAACAACCGGGACCGAATATTTAACGTGCCCTCCGGAGCCCGGAAGCGCTCAGATGTTATGCCACTAAACGGTCACCTATCCAAATGTGTGCCGCTGGGAACGTTGCTTAACTTTAGTGGTCGTTTAAGATCCCTCAGTCAAGTGAAAAAAGTAGTACCTAGGCACACATTTTCCAATAATTTTAGAAAAAAGTATACCTAGGTACTACTTTTTGCGCAATTTGATCAAATTCAAGTTTTGATTTTCATACATCGACGCTGGAAAGCGAAAATGTGATAACTACGCTATGGTTGCACAGATAAAATCCAAAACATTGCCCTACTTGTTGGTTATCGGCTGGAAGAGGAGGTAGCTCGACGACAACAAAACGCTGAGCGCATAGCTTCTCAGCGTGCTTCCGAGACGGCACAAGAGGCGAAAGTTGAGCGCATGGCTACTCAGCGTGCTTCCGAGACGGCACAACAGGCGGAGGCTGAGCGTATGGATTCTCAGCGTGCTTCCGAGACGGCACAACAGGCGGAGGCTGAGCGTATGGCTTCTCAGCATGCTTCCGAGACAGCACAACAGTCGAAAGCTAAGCGCATGGCTACTCAGCGTGCTTCCGAGACGGCACAAGAGGTGGAAGCTGAGCGTATGGCTTCTCAGCATGCTTCCGAGACGGCACAACAGGCGGAGGCTGAGCGTATGGCTTCTCAGCGTGCTTCCGAGAAGGCACAACAGGCCAAAGCTGAGCGCATGGCTTCTGAGCTTGCTTCCGAGACGGTACAAGAGGCGGAATCATGTCGATTCGCTGATGCTCATAGACAAGATCAGCGTCGACAAATATTTTCGAGGAACACCTGGGGAGTTTTCGAAAAGTCTTTATTCGACTATGAGGAAACTTTTAATTAATGTCATCACAAGCTCATGAAATTGGATAGAATGACCAAAGTTTGTTTTTATTTTATAGTAGTTTACTAATTTACTATCATATAATATTACAATTGTCTTTTACCAATTTATTTATTAGCGTATCACTGTAAAAACTCTATGTACCCGGGTGAAGTCGGTCCTGTTCGCCAGTATAATATAAATTGATTTTTTCATATAAACCATACTTAACTTTGGCATGTTGCCTTCGCATAAACATTTGTTAGCAAAGCCTACCAACATTCTCAAGAAATATTGCTGATAAAAAGGGTTAAAATTTTAGTCCTTTTTATTACAAAACCACGTGTATATATATATAAATATATGTGTGTATATATGTTACATATATGCAAGTTCGTACTCTTATTTGTATAAAAGAAGAAATACAAACCTTCAGTAAGCACACATTTAAATACTACACTCACAATGCAATATAAAGTAGTATGACTTCGTTTAATAATTATTTGCTAACTTAACTGGAAGGCCGCATGCCTATGAGTTCGGTAGCACATGTGTTGTTAAGCAGTGATTCTTTTTGTCAGATGTTGATTTCAAAAGTGCTCTCTTTACCGTAAACAGCTGTCGTTGTTCTCGTGAAATACTTTCGGGAGCAGGCCAAGTAACTCCCTAGAAAGGACGGGTCGTCGAGGAGATCAATCGGTGTCTCTTCCCTGCATAAATCTTGTGATCGAAGTGGAATGGGTTAACAGCTGACAGACGCTCCCTCACCCTTCCCCCTCTCCAAAATCACGAGGATTACTAGCAGTCGATGGTGCTATCATTCTCTCGGCAAAGAAAATTTGAATTATTACACTTCGTGTTTATGCATTGCGATGCTACTGCATAAAAGACAATCACGTTTGCANTTATGCATTGCGATGCTACTGCATAAAAGACAATCACGTTTGCATAACTGATGTCGTTTATCCCGTACGTGAGCTGTAACTAACAGCTTTCTCAGGAGACTTTGTGCACGCTACTTTTTGACAGTGGAGACTTACAATTTCCGTAATTCCCTACTTTCCGTAATTTTCTAGTAGAATCTGGACTTTTTCCGGAATTCAATATGTTTATTGGTAGCTGTTATTGGTTTTGAACACGCCAAGTTTATTCCCAAACATGATGATGGAATGGCTAAAACCCGCCATTGTACGAAGCCTACCTGGTATCTTCTTTGGGAGATCAGAATGGAATGGACGAATAAATGCAAGGAAACTTGGCCGATTAACTGGGATTATAGAATTCTCGCCATCCTGTTCTAAATGCAACTTCTTATACCTGCCCTAAAAAAAACTCTTTTGAGTTGAATGTTTAGATGGTGGTTTGCAAGATGTTTGTACTTTCACAGTAGAATGAAGTTTCTTACGGGCTGTTCACGGTAAAGTGGCCACTTTTGATACCAGCCTTTGCAAAATGTCACTGCCTTTACCTGCGTTATTTAAACGGGCACGCTGACACACGCGCACCTTGCAAAGTTGGCAACAACGCAGAGAAAGTAGTTCCATGAGCTGATGTTAAATGACAAGTGTTAAGTAAACATTTATGAACAACTAAATATTTTGTTTTATTTTTTTTTTAAATGCATATGAGTGTAAGAATAAAAATATTTATTAAGTATTTACTTCTTTATGTATTTAATAGTTGCCCTTGACCGCCGCACGAATAAACTACCAAGCCCATGACAACGTTTATTTTACATATGACGGAAAAATAAACTTTGTCCGTACAAGCAGATATTAGGCAGGGCTTTCAAAAGTGCTCATTTTACCGTGGACATACTGTAATAAGTAAAACAGGCATTTTATGTACTGANTTAGGCAGGGCTTTCAAAAGTGCTCATTTTACCGTGGACATACTGTAATAAGTAAAACAGGCATTTTATGTACTGATAGGTAATATAGTACGACAGCGATGATTTTTTGGAAATAAAGTTGAGAATAACATGGCTGAAATTTCTGGCTACAGTTTGCAGCTAACAAGTCTTCCGAACGAGACTATTTGCATTTCGAGCGTATTGCATTAGAAAACATTGCAAATGAGACAGACCAGCGGACATATGTAAAATAATGGTTTTATTCCTCTTGCAATCGCGTGACAAAGAAAAAGTACCTTTACAATAAATTACCATCGATTGTGTTTTCAAAGTAATATTCCAATTATTTTGACACACAACAAAGAATTTTNACCTTTACAATAAATTACCATCGATTGTGTTTTCAAAGTAATATTCCAATTATTTTGACACACAACAAAGAATTTTTTTTTGGTAGTACACCCTGCCTTTTAAAAAATATAAACATTTAATGACAAAATATGAAAACCATATATAATGTTTCAAGTGCATTTTACTTCATGCACAAGTCACTGCAGTTTCAGACTCAACAACTTAAATAGGGTTAATCGTCTCGGCATTTTAATCTTAATTTCTGTGAACTGACGAATAACCATATAAAAATTTCTAGGCTGGTTTTANTTAATCGTCTCGGCATTTTAATCTTAATTTCTGTGAACTGACGAATAACCATATAAAAATTTCTAGGCTGGTTTTGCGTGGCAGTTATTTTTAAGCAATACCGCAATGTTAAATCGTATTTTCTACAAGCACTTACACACACATTATAGAAGCATCATAAAAAATGCAGCTGGCTTGACATGTANTATTTTCTACAAGCACTTACACACACATTATAGAAGCATCATAAAAAATGCAGCTGGCTTGACATGTAATTATGGCATTCCCCTTTTGCAGAAAAGTAAAAAAAAAACTGCAATCTTGTCGTCGTTATGCACACAAAACCTACATTCGAACGTTTACATATTTTTTAAGTATTCTGTTTCTCCATTGATAATATTATATCGAGGAGGATAAAAGTGAACACACGGGGAATAGCATGAAGTAGATAAACGTACAAAGTGAAAAACTTACGAAATGACCTCAAAAAAATTCAAAATGTCGATATATAGGGTTATTGGTTTTACAATTTGGATAGGCTTTNCAGCGTGCTTCCGAGACGGCACAACAGGCGGAGGCTGAGCGTATGGCTTCTCAGCATGCTTCCGAGACAGCACAACAGTCGAAAGCTAAGCGCATGGCTACTCAGCGTGCTTCCGAGACGGCACAAGAGGTGGAAGCTGAGCGTATGGCATCTCAGCGTGCTTCCGAGACGGCACAACAGGCGGAGGCTGAGCGTATGGCTTCTCAGCATGCTTCCGAGACAGCACAACAGTCGAAAGCTAAGCGCATGGCTACTCAGCGTGCTTCCGAGACGGCACAAGAGGTGGAAGCTGAGCGTATGGCATCTCAGCGTGCTTCCGAGACGGCACAACAGGCGGAGGCTGAGCGTATGGCTTCTCAGCGTGCTTCCGAGAAGGCACAACAGGCGGAAGCTGAGCGCATGGCTTCTGAGCTTGCTTCCGAGACGGTACAAGAGGCGGAATCATGTCGATTCGCTGATTCTCATAGACAAGATCAGCGTCGACAAATATTTTCGAGGAACACCTGGGGAGTTTTCGAAAAGTCTTTATTCGACGATGAGGAAACTTTTAATTAATGTCATCACAAGCTCATGAAATTGGATAGAATGACCAAAGTTTGTTTATATTTTATAGTAGTTTACTAATTTACTATCATATAATATTGCAATTGTCTTTTACCAATTTATTTATTAGCGTATCACTGTAAAAACTCTATGTACCCGGGTGAAGTCGGTCCTGTTCGCCAGTATAATATAAATTGATTTTTTCATATAAACCATACTTAACTTTGGCATGTTGCCTTCGCATAAACATTTGTTAGCAAAGCCTACCAACATTCTCAAGAAATATTGCTGATAAAAAGGGTTAAAATTTTAGTCCTTTTTATTACAAAACCACGTGTATATATATATAAATATATGTGTGTATATATGTTACATATATGCAAGTTCGTACTCTTATTTGTATAAAAGAAGAAATACAAACCTTCAGTAAGCACACATTTAAATACTACACTCACAATGCAATATAAAGTAGTATGACTTCGTTTAATAATTATTTGCTAACTTAACTGGAAGGCCGCATGTATATGAGTTCGGTAGCACATGTGTTGTTAAGCAGTGATTCTTTTTGTCAGATGTTGATTTCAAAAGTGCTCACTTTACCGTAAACAGCTGTCGTTGTTCTCGTGAAATACTTTCGGGAGCAGGCNACTTTACCGTAAACAGCTGTCGTTGTTCTCGTGAAATACTTTCGGGAGCAGGCCAAGTAACTCCCTAGAAGGGACGGGTCGTCGAGGAGATCAATCGGTGTCTCTTCCCTGCATAAATCTTGTGATCGAAGTGGAATGGGTTAACAGCTGACAGACGCTCTCTCACCCTTCCCCCTCTCCCCTATCACGAGGATTACTAGCAGTCGATGGTGCTATCATTCTCTCGGCAAAGAAAATTTGAATTATTACACTTCGTGTTTATGCATTGCGATGCTACTGCATAAAAGACAATCACGTTTGCATAACTGATGTCGTTTATCCCGTACGTGAGCTGTAACTAACAGCTTTCTCAGGAGACTTTGTGCACGCTACTTTTTGATAGTGGAGACTTACACTTTCCGTAATTCCCTACTTTCCGTAATTTTCTAGTAGAATCTGGACTTTTTCCGGAATTCAATATGTTTATTGGTAGCTGTTATTGGTTTTGAACACGCCAAGTTTATTCCCAAACATGATGATGGAATGGCTAAAACCCGCCATTGTACGAAGCCTACCTGGTATCTTCTTTGGGAGATCAGAATGGAATGGACGAATAAATGCAAGGAAACTTGGCCGATTAACTGGAATTATAGAATTCTCGCCGTCCTGTTCTAAATGCAACTTCTTATACCTGCCCTAAAAAAAACTCTTTTGAGTTGAATGTTTAGATGGTGGTTTGCAAGATGTTTGTACTTTCACAGTAGAATGAAGTTTCTTACGGGCTGTTCACGGTAAAGTGGCCACTTTTGATACCAGCCTTTGCAAAATGTCACTGCCTTTACCTGCGTTATTTAAACGGGCACGCTGACACACGCGCACCTTGCAAAGTTGGCAACAACGCAGAGAAAGTAGTTCCATGAGCTGATGCTAAATGACAAGTGTTAAGTAAACATTTATGAACAACTAAATATTTTGTTTTATTTTTTTTTAATGCATATGAGTGTAAGAATAAAAATATTTATTAAGTATTTACTTCTTTATGTATTTAATAGTTGCCCTTGACCGCCGCACGAATAAACTACCAAGCCCATGACAACGTTTATTTTACATATGACGGAAAAATAAACTTTGTCCGTACAAGCAGATATTAGGCAGGGCTTTCAAAAGTGCTCATTTTACCGTGGACATACTATAATAAGTAAAACAGGCATTTTATGTACTGGTAGGTAATATAGTACGACAGCGATGATTTTTTTGGAAATAAAGTTGAGAATAACATGGCTGAAATTTCTGGCTACAGTTTGCAGCTAACAAGTCTTCCTAACGAGACTATTTGCATTTCGAGCGTATTGCATTAGAAAACATTGCAAATGAGACAGACCAGCGGACATATGTAAAATACTGGTTTTATGCCTCTTGCAATCGCGTGACAAAGACAAAGCACCTTTACAATAAATTACCATCGATTGTGTTTTCAAAGTAATATTCCAATTATTTTAACACACAACAAAGAATTTTTTTTTGGTAGTACACCCTGCCTTTTAAAAAATATAAACATTTAATGACAAAATATGAAAACCATATATAATGTTTCAAGTGCATTTTACTTCATGCACAAGTCACTGCAGTTTCAGACTCGACAACTTAAATAGGGTTAATCGTCTCGGCATTTTAATCTTAATTTCTGTGAACTGACGAATAACCATATAAAAATTTCTAGGCTGGTTTTACGTGGCAGTTATTTTTAAGCAATACCGCAATTTTAAATCGTATTTTCTACAAGCACTTACACACACATTATAGAAGCATCATAAAAAATGCAGCTGGCTTGACATGTAATTATGGAATTCCCCTTTTGCAGAAAAGTAAAAAAAAAACTGCAATCTTGTCGTCGTTATGCACAAAAAACCTACATTCGAACGTTTACATATTTTTTAAGTATTCTGTTTCTCCATTGATAATATTATATCGAGGAGGATAAAAGTGAACACACGGGGAATAGCATGAAGTAGATAAACGTACAAAGTGAAGAACTTACGAAATGACCTCAAAAAAATTCAAAATGTCGATATATAGGGTTATTGGTTTTACAATTTGGATAGGCTTTGCTACGGAGGTGGTTGTACAGAAAAATAACCAATTCCCCAATGTGTTCATCAAGTAGGTAAAATTACATCAAAGAAAAAATTAGGAATTTGAGTGGCTTTAAATTTTTTTACGTATTCACTCACAATCTCAAACATATATAGTCATTTAAATCGGAAGGTACCCCCCTGGGGCTCTAAGTGACTTTTTGAAATTGATTTCGTCACTAAATGAAAAATGATTTCGTCACTAAATGAAAAATGATTTCGTCACTAA
>NQII01010750.1:0-33567 GCA_002778355.1 Clitarchus hookeri
GTGCTGGCGCCTCACGCCGCAGAGCAGATTCAATACCTACTTCCAAACTTCAGCATTTGGCAGGTATCAACTTAATTTGACGCATCTCTTCAACAAGGTATAATGCGTTACGAGACATAAAATAAAAATATTAATTTTGATAATACCACTTCGTTAGTATCACAACTGAATCTTCCCATCACTGTAGTTTCACATTGAGAGGTTTACTGCATCCTTTTACTGATAACGGAATGAATCGTTACTTGTTACTGTAACTGCGTCTTAATAAAATCATGAACTTGACTTNTTTACTGCATCCTTTTACTGATAACGGAATGAATCGTTACTTGTTACTGTAACTGCGTCTTAATAAAATCATGAACTTGACTTTTTAGAACTTTCTAGGCAGTTTTGTTTCGAATTGACGATTGGAATTTGTCCAGTACTTATTTATTCTGTTTGCAGCAAGGATTACGGATTCTGTATGTCACTGCGGAGTTGGTCAAACACGCTTTAGTCTACGTATATAGTTACCAGATCGGTTTTTAATTGGTTTAATTACTGTACAATACTACTTCACGACAGTTGGTTAACATAGCTAGTAATAAAATTGTGTGTGGACAAACTGTTGATCAAACTTGGAGTTTTTATTTTTATTCCATTATTTCTGAATACGTTCTGTAAATGTACGCGAGCCAAACTTGATAAAATTTGGAAACTCTATACACTGTTTGGCCAGAAGTTTCGAGAAATATGTCTGAAGGCTTTCCAGCACTTTTCAACAGTTATGTGGTTATCGTCTTAACTTTTTAATTTTAATTATTTTTTTAAGTAGTGCTGGAAACATTTTGTTACATTATAGATGGAAACAAATAAGAGACTGGTTATTCTAACCTCGACGGCTGTCATGCTAGTTTGGAAAACTATCAAAGTCTCCAGGTAAATAATGAAAACCTATAAACTGAATTTTATATTAAACAAGTTGCTACGAACGCTTGCAGAAAATTGGTTAAGGACTTATTAAAACAAATTTCTCCTTCAGAGATGTCGAAGACCATCATATGTCACGAGGAAGGGTAACGTTTGAGTAACATTCTTGGCGATGAAATAACACGCATGAATAACAGTGCAAAAACCATTCGGTATATCTGACGACAGCAGCGCATAATGCACATATCCCGAGCAGGCCTGGTGAGTATATAAGGAGAGAAGTAAACACTACAAATACACTGACATGTCAGACGTCATGGACTACGGGTGTAGAACAGTGTAAGCTCTTCTATAGCCCGGCGAAGTGATGCAACTCATCGTGCCATTGATTCCATAAGTGGACGAGATATCTGTGGAGAGATGTCGACCCATGGCGTATGGATACCTACCCACAGCTCCCAGCTATTTGTAGGTCCAGGATCTTGGGTGCGAATGGATCTCCCCAACACGTTCCATAAATGCTCGGCGGGGTTCAAATCGGGCGAACGAGCTGGCCACAGCAGTCGTTGAAACTCTCGGTAATGCTACTCGAACAAATTCTGGACAACTTGGGCCGATGACACGGCGCAGTATCCTGCTGGAATCGACCACCACTGTGGGGCACGTGAAGTCCATGAAGGGCTTTGATGTAATACCATGACCACACACTCACGCGAGGTAGAGCACATCTGCTACTGTTCTGGGCATTTCCAAGACGTAACGGTACGGTGGCGCCACCGACTATATATATATATTACCTTTACATACTGTTATTATAATATTTTTGGCATGTCCGTGTGTATTAACAATTGCTGGCACGGACAAAACACGGGATTTATCAGACGCTGAAAGAGGATGATATTCGGCTGATGGGCCGAGGGTGGCTGTATTCAGTGCAGTTCGCGTGCTGCTATGGTTGAAGTGTAAGGTGACTGGACCAAGTGACACCATCACGAATAAATTGCTCGGATAAAGCGCAGCATCATGTGTCACTGATGCGAGAGGTGAACGTCGACTGCGATGGTGTGCGAACGCCGACTGACACGATAAAAGCACAGAAAACTTAGAATACAAAGGCGAAAGGGCCGATCACACAGTGAACTCCAGCTGCGCACGCCAGCTAAACTACGTCGATCGGCATAAAAATGTCGGGAACGCCATTCGCCAATCAGTGCCTGGTTACCTACAAGTCAGCCGGCAGCCCCGTCAATAGGGAACCTTTCACAGCTTGCAGTAGCCAATCAGGCACAAGGCCCGTTCCCGGAGCCTCGCGCAACCAGTTAGAGAATCGATACGCCCACATCAAAGCAACCATTACGCCATTTCGTTTCTGTGCACGTGTCTGTTCTGTGGTGGCACCCTACATGTGAGGAATTTATCATCAAATCGAACCATGGAAGGCTACCAGACGTGTGTGTAAAACGACAGTTCAGAGAATCTTTTACATATAGGANCCAGCACGATTACCACGTGCGAATATCCGGGAGCGACCCCGCCGGGAATCGAACACGTTTCGCCTATGTGTGAGGCAAGAAGTTTAACCACTAGACCACCGCGGCTCCATCTGGCGTGAAAACGCGTCTTTGGCACTAGCAAAACCACCATTNGAAGTTTAACCACTAGACCACCGCGGCTCCATCTGGCGTGAAAACGCGTCTTTGGCACTAGCAAAACCACCATTGACACAACCTACGTTCTCAGTAGATTTTTTGGTGGACACTGTTTTAGTGGGCAATATTTGAATTGCCGCTTTATTATGTGCAAGACTTTTTGGTTTGGCAATATTATAATATGAATTATTTTTATTTATGTTTGCAAACCGAGGAAAACAATTCTGATTTTAGATATTGCAAAAGACAAATTTTTTTACAGTAAGCTTAGTAAATAAAATGACATATTATTGAAATCAAAATTATCAGTTATTATTTTAATTTCATGCCCACTAAATTTACTGACAACGTAAGTAGTTTTGATGGTGGGCTTTATTTGTATTAAAGACGCGTTCCCGGGAGTATGCCCATGTGTGGAGTTACCCAGAAAATCTAGCCGCTGGTATAAACAAAGCCGACAGCAGCTACTGCGCGTGTGTGTACTGCGGCGCACGGCGAATGTTCTGGCAGGTTCGGCGAGCGTGCGTGCGGGAACACAACACAGACACATCCAAAGAATATCTAACGGGTGGCACTTTCTGTCGCTCAGGATATCCAGAAATAGCAAAATTACATCCAGGCGACTGACAAAATATATCCAAATGTCCGCCCAGTATCGAAAATCTGATATAGATATTTTGGATTTNGACTGACAAAATATATCCAAATGTCCGCCCAGTATCGAAAATCTGATATAGATATTTTGGATTTTCTATAGACATCCTTAAATTTAGTCATGGTCATTGGTGGTTTTTTTTAATATGTAATGGATATCCGGTAAGTGGTAAAAACTGAAATCTACTACTGTTTATCCAAACGATATTCATAATAGATTGACTTTAGGACTTAGATGACATTTAGAAAGTGTGGATATGAGAATATCTGATAGATATCGAGTGCNCATAATAGATTGACTTTAGGACTTAGATGACATTTAGAAAGTGTGGATATGAGAATATCTGATAGATATCGAGTGCTGCGTGGGCGTTCTCGCGTATGAATGTGGCGGTATTTTCGGTTGAACTGGCATTGGAGGGAATATGGGAGATCACGAGACGAAAGGCTGACACATTGGTGCAACTGGACTGATTTACAATTTTAGACAACATCGTTTTTGTTAACAGAAGTAACTACTCTTAAATTTATAAGTAATTAATATTAATTAAATTCATTAGACATTAGATATTCATTAGTAATTCATTTTATATTAATGCTGTTTCACAGTGGATTGTAATTTAGTGATTTATAGTACATTGTGGAAGAGATAGATGTATAGAGTTTTTCTACAGCAGAGTATAAAATTATGAAATGTAATAAAGTTACTCTATTTTGTTAGGAATTCCACATCCGTCACAAACCTGGCAATGCCAAGGCGCATTCAACAAGGAAGCGAATGAAATTTGAATGACGTAAAAAACACAGGTAACGATGCGCTGGGCATTACAACATATAGGTGTTGGGTAGCGTCCTGACACGTGACAACACCACGCGTGGATACACCAGTGGTTGGGCAGGTGGTTGACGGCGACGCGAACGTCGCTACGTCACATTCCAAACATTTTCAATAGGGGACAAATCTGGAGACCTGGCAGGCCAAGAAATGGTGTCCACATTGTAGAGCCTGTTGTGTGATGCGAGCTGTGTGGGAACGAGCATTATCTTGCTGTATGATAGCTTTGGGTATAAACTCTGCAAAGTGGTAAAACATGGGGCCGCAGAAAAACATTGACGTATCGCAATGATGTCCATGTGCCATCGACAACCACGAGACGTGACCGAGAGGTATAACTGATGAACATCCCATACCGTATCACCGGGACGTATGACGTTCACGAATCAGAGCAGGATCGTCGCGTTGCCCACTGCGGCGGCAAACCCTGCTGCGACCATCAACGGCATAAAGACTGAAGCGGGACTCAAAGAGAACACAATGCGTCACCGTTCCTCTGTCCAATATTGACGTTCCTGGCACCATTGACGGTGTGCCGCACGATGCCGAGGGGTGAGAGGCAAACGGCCCAGTGAACGTCACGCACGTAAGCCAATAGCCTCATTCAAACGGCGACTAATGAGATCAGTAAACGCAGTGCTGTGTCCGCAGACTGCAGGATGTCTCTGGATGTTGTGCCACGTTCTGCTACTGCACGTCGGCGATACGGCGGTCTTCTCTATCTGTAGTGCGTCTTGCAGGACCGGTATCTACTCTACGTGACGTACGATCTGTACGTACCCACGTCTGCACACATCGTGTCACACTGGGGACTGCACGGCCAAAATTAATAGTTGTACTGCGAGCCGACCATCCGGCTTCGCGTAGTCCGATCACACGACCCTACTCAAATTGTTCTGGGTGGGAATATTCTTCGCGAGCACGACGCCATGTCATACTTATCTGCCTCTTAACGCGCAGACTTCCACCTTTAAAGCCTGTGGTATGACCTTTTAAGCACCGAGCACTGGCCACACGTGAGGCAGTGACAGTTCTGCTACGTCACTAACTGTATGCATTGTGCAACTGGTACTGTATGTGGAATTGATATTTTGTAAACAGATGACGCCTTATGTAGCAACTTCCATGCCTAGCCGTTTATTACAGCGTACGTTGATGAAGAACGCATGAAAAAACGTTTAAGCCTATGTCTTAGAAATTAAATATTAAATGCTGTAATTGAGAATATATATGATATATATATATATATATATATCATATATATATACACACACACACAGGATATGTTAGGTAATTCGCGGATACGGACTGCACCGCACGAATCTCTGATAAAAACTAAAAACTAAGCTAGAAAATACTCTTTTGTAAAAATGCATAAGGCCCTTCGTTAGCGAGAAAAATGACATCAAAGGCCCAAAAACCATTGTATAAAACACGTGGTATTCCCATTAGATAAAGGTGAGGTGATGTGTCAATGCTGCAACTAATGTGTCGGTGGTAAGATATACGACAAAGGAGCGAGCCGAGCTCAGTGGTGCCAAACATGCAGTGAATACTGGGACACGGCAATGGTCATGGGTGCATCCGAAGGCCAAGCTCTGTGCGTGCTGCATGCATCCAGCGTACGGAAAAGTGCATTACTATGGGCAGAGCAAACATCTAACACTTGTTACGACGTTTCGACGTTTTGTATGCTGATGCTGTATGCTGTGCTTAACGTGAAATAAAGTCATTTTACCTACTTTCACGANACGTTTCGACGTTTTGTATGCTGATGCTGTATGCTGTGCTTAACGTGAAATAAAGTCATTTTACCTACTTTCACGTAGTTTATCTCGTAAACTAAGGGCATTAAGGTGTTTTACCAAAGAATATTTTCTACTTAGTTTTGATCACAGATTCATGTGCTACAGTCTGTATCCGCGAATTACTTGAAAACCCGTATANAATATTTTCTACTTAGTTTTGATCACAGATTCATGTGCTACAGTCTGTATCCGCGAATTACTTGAAAACCCGTATATAGACGCTACGTGGAACCAAATAATATACTTGTTGAAAAATGTTGGCATTCGTTCAGTTTCAAAATAACTGTTAGATACTTTATTCTACACATAATCAGCGTGGGGTCCCAATCCCAGAAGGCGCTTGACAGAAAGGCGTCTGAGGACTCGGCAGCAGTTTCACGTGCGATTTGGGGGACGCCTCTGGGGCTGGAGGAACGTCGCGTCTCTCTCGCTGACCCCACGACGGAGGGATGATGCTGCGCACGGGAAGGATGACGTCACACAGTAGCCGGGCTGGGCCCAGGCCGGCCCATCTCCCAGGCGACCGCGGCGAACGGCGTGCGTGCACGGTATCGATCCGCTCTCCCCCCGCCCAAGCACGCACCCCCTTGTCCAACACCATGGAGCTGCGTGCGAGGGGGCGGCAGGGCTGGATTGTTTAAGTGCCGGGCCGGAGGCTGTAATTATCGCAGGCGTCCCCACGCCGACAGCACTTGCCGAGTGTGGCTCACTGGGAGTGATACACCGGCACTTACACCGCCACCTCGAACATCCCCTCTTCCACCCTCATTTCCCCACACCACCCACGAAACTCTTCCTTCACTATACTTCATACAAGGTACGAATATACAGACATAAACACTGCTATAGGATGCTCACGGTTAATTGAGCACATATGAAATCAACCTTTGCAAAATTACACTGTCTCTACATGCATATATTTAAATCTTCATATCGACTGGCATGCGCACGGTAAAGTCGGCAATGCGGAATGCAAAATGGTTCCATGTCTTAATGTTGAATTAATAGTGTCAGGTAAACATCTCTGAGTGCTCAAATTATTTATTTCGATTTCTGTTTGTTTTTAATGCACATAAGTTTAAGAATGAAAAAAATTGGGGTATATTTACTTTTCTAATAATTTTAAAGGTTTACTTGACCTACGCATGGATAAAGTGATCAGGCTCATGGCAATGTTGATCTTACATACAGTGTAAGAATGCACAATGTACATACATGTAGATCTTACGACCGTTGTCTGGTTTGAAAGCAGTAGGAATTTGGTACAGAAAAAAACATGTTAATGAATTTTTTTTTTTGTGTTCCTGTTAACGATAGATTACCACCAAGGATTTTTTTCAGCAGAAAAATACGTGCTTCTTTGCTATCGAAACCTTCCGTATAATAAAAAGCCTGTTTTCTAGAATAAGCAGAACTCTTGTTAATTAAATAAAAAATTACTGAAAAACAAGTTGTTATATTTGCGTCGATACAGAGATTGAAAGTATAATTTTTCTCACTTAGGCTTTGTTTCAAGTTAATATTTTCAAAATTTAATTCAAAAAACTGAATTTAATCAACGCGTCTTTCCCTATACCAAATACTTNAAACTGAATTTAATTAACGCGTCTTTCCCTATACCAAATACTTAATGCTTTGAAACCAGGCAACAGCCTTAGAACTACTAGTGTGCACATTGTGTATTCTTACACCGTATGTAAAATCAACTTCACCATGGGCTTGATCACTTTATTGATGCGTAGGTCAAGTAAAACTTAGAAATTATTAGAAAAGTAAATATTTCATTAATTTGTTAATTCTCACACTTATTCGCATAACAAAANTGCGTAGGTCAAGTAAAACTTAGAAATTATTAGAAAAGTAAATATTTCATTAATTTGTTAATTCTCACACTTATTCACATAACAAAAAAAAACAGAAATCAAAATCAATAATTTCAGCACTCAGAAATTTTTACCTAACACTATTAAGTCAACATTAAGACATGAAACCATTTTACATTCCTCATTGCCGACTTTACCGGGCGCATGCCAGTCAATGTGAAGATTAAAATAAATGCAGGTAGAGGCGGTGTCAAAGGTTGATTTCAAAAGTGCTCAGTTAGCCGTGAACAGCCTATACTGACAAAGGCCGAGCACTTATCCAGTCACAGGTGCCGAGTACAGGAGGGTGGTCCCCTTCACTTTTCAGCCTGTCGTCACGGAAGTGGTAACTTACTGACCCTGCATTATTCAATAATCAGTTTATTTTCGTAGACGTGTGAGATACGGGACGTATGATATCCCGTACTATGTCCAACTCCCGGGTACGGGAAATCCCATACAATAAGGAATACTTGGGACCCCTACTATGAAACCCTGGTTTTGTGCTGTGGCAAACACAGACCGCTTCTTATGACCATACATGCTGCATTAAAATTCTACTTTTGAAGTTGCTTTTTGACTATTTAAAAATTGAACACTTGGCAGTACAAACAATACTTTGATAATTTTATGTTGACGAAATTACCCGAGTTGTGCTTTTATAAGAAGATACAGTTTATTACAAATATTGTATGTTTTATTTTTTTTTAAATTTATTATGACTTTATGAGTGTACTGTATTCAATTTTTAAAAAATTTACATATGCTATCCACGCTATTTTATTACTAATTAAAAATGTGATAGTTGATAATCAGAGACTGAAATATTAAATATTTTTATAAAGGTGACACTAGTCTTATAATACAGCATTAACCAAGGTTAATATTCTACTTTATGAACAATACCACCACTACAAAATAAATACTGAAAATAATATAACTGATGTTTAAANATACTTGGGACCCCTACTATGAAACCCTGGTTTTGTGCTGTGGCAAACACAGACCGCTTCTTATGACCATACATGTTGCATTAAAATTCTACTTTTGAAGTTGCTTTTTGACTATTTAAAAATTGAACACTTGGCAGTACAAACAATACTTTGATAATTTTATGTTGACGAAATTACCCGAGTTGTGCTTTTATAAGAAGATACAGTTTATTACAAATATTGTATGTTTTAATTTTTTTTAAATTTATTATGACTTTATGGGTGTACTGTATTCAATTTTTAAAAAATTTACATATGCTATCCACGCTATTTTATTACTAATTAAAAATATGATAGTTGATAATCAGAGACTGAAATATTAAATCTTTTTAGAAAGGTGACACTAGTCTTATAATACAGCATTAACAAAGGTTAATATTCTACTTTATGAACAATACCACCACTACAAAATAAATACTGAAAATAATATAACTGATGTTTAAACAATTATATATTTAAGATACATTTTTATGTAACTGATAAAAAGGAAGAATCCCCNCCCCCCCCATTTTAAATTTATGTCTACGTTAAATTTAATTACAAATACAACCACACAACTTAACCGAATGGTTGCTTTATAGTCTTGAACGTACCTTATAAACAATACGTAATACAAATGCTGAACACGTGTTTACAGCGCTGAATAAAAAATCGTCTATGATATCGGATAAACATATGTTATTGGCGGAGTTTTAGATTTTTGTATAAATAGTTTATGATTTCAACAAAAAGTAATCGAAGTGGTAGTATGTTTAATTATACTGATTTTTTAATTAAATGACTCCAGTCTTACTCGATATCGAAAAAGCCTAGATACTAGTGATAAAAAAATTTACTTTAATTTCACGTTAAAAAAATTTTACTTTCGTTTTTACATCCAATTTTATTTTTGATGGTACTGGACAAATTAAAAATGACTATTGGTCTGAGCATATTTTAATTCGGTGACCATCTGTTTGTAGGAAAATCCTCGAATGTATGTATAAAGATAATTAGTTTTATTTGCTTTTATTTTCATGTACAACGGTTTTTGTTACATGCACAAACACTAACAGTGTTGAACTGTTTAGAATACGTTTGCACCGAGTACTGATCTTATTAAATATCTAGTTTGCAGTGAAATTACAAAAGCGCAGTCAACGTAGCTACACATGTGGTTCACGACTGCAGAGTTATTACATGTTTACAGCACCATTTAGCAGGAAAGGGACCGTTCGTTGTAAATACTGAAATACCTTGCGAGTGGGATGGCGACCACAGAAACAAAATTACATAAAGAAGAAGATAAACAGCCGAAGAGAAAATGCTTGCTATCGCGAGACACAAAGAATCTCATAGAAACGTCCCGTCAGTTGTTCTTCCCGACCGTTTAATTGCGCGGATGTCTTCTCATTTGCGGATTAATTACTTCTTTGCCGCGAGCCGAAAAGGCGCGTTTTGTTACGTCTGCCGGTGGCGTGAGATCGTTATTTCCTTCCCGTGAAAGGGAGGCGCAGAGGTGAAAAGAACTACGAAGGAGGAATGGAAGGAAGAGATGAGAGAGGGGCGTTAAAGGAGCAGCAAAGAGCGGCAGACATTTTCACTTTGGAGCAGGCAAATTTCGTTTGCACATCCAGACGGGTGGAGGTATGTATAATCGCTATGTCGTGCAGTGTGAATTAAAATACTACGTCAGTTAGCCCTCTTTTATTTGAAAAGACTCAAACTACGAGACGGTAGTTTTCTCTAACATCTAGAGAGCACGTTACATATTTCTTAAACAAGGAAAACTATCCTTAGTAAACGGGTTTTCGAACTCCGAAAATATGCTCGCCAAACAAAGGAAGGAAGTTAGTTAACAGTAAAACGCATAAAATCTGGAAGTATATTANACTCCGAAAATATGCTCGCCAAACAAAGGAAGGAAGTTAGTTAACAGTAAAACGCATAAAATCTGGAAGTATATTATGAAAGTTTATATTTCCTGGGAACTAGATCTTATCAATATTACTAAGGAAATGTGTCTTGAGCAAAATAATTTTTCAATAGTGTCTCTCGTTCTTTTAAGAACCATTTTACACCGAAACGCTTTAATTATAGCGAAAAAACGTCATTATGACAAAATATATATTATGTATTTAGGTTCAAAATCATTTAGGCGTGACACGAAAATTTATGGAAGTGAATTTTCTGTTACTATTTCAAAAAGCTTTTGAGTGAACATATCATTGAGTCTATCTACATGGGCTGGGAGTAGTACAGACATACTGCTACGAGGCGGTAGGCGTTAGTGCCTAGCCATTGGTGGAATTTCAAAGTTTAAATGAAAAGTATGAAAAATAAATATTACGGTAACGTCCAACAGAAGGAAAGAATATCTGGAGCGCATCCTGGGCACTCTGTAACGTTTATACTTTCACCGATCAGTTGAGCATTACTCTGACCTCGCTTGGTCTATGTGGTCGTGTTCTGACAGCTTACGTAAGAGTGAATATGGGGTACTGCGGTAACGCGCAAAACCAGTCCCCGTGTCCCAACGTTGGACAGTTTTCTGTCAACAACTGACGTGGACAGGATTCCAGGTTAGAACAATTGCTTAGTAAACAAGTATTTTTATTTCATCTAACCAATTTGTAATGCAGTTTGATTAAATTCAAATTGGTAAAAGTATTTTATTCACATAAATGTCCTTGTCTTTTGATTATTAAGTAATAACAAACACAGTCATCGCTGTTGACCATGTGACTGGCAGTTGTACAGCATTGAGGTAGGCCAGCGTTGGGTACACGCGCAGAAGACGAATAATCTGCCTGTATCTACTTAAGTACATGTTTTGGTACAAAACAAAAGACAATTTTGGTGAAGGCAGAGTCAAGGATCATTGAAGGAGGAGTTGGCCCTTTCAAGTTACACTTAGAGTCCTACTTGCTGGCCAGGTTTGGAACCACTAACGATTATTTGTCGCCAACCACGCAACATGAACTCCATTTCTTCATAATTTCCCGAACTTTTATTTATAACATGTGCAATCAAAGAGAACAGTTTGTACGAAAAAAAGTTATCGTAACGAAGCTCTCAAAATCTCTTCATTATATACAAATGTGTATATAGTTTACATAAAAACGTGTATTAGTTGTACAGCAAGCATACTTCAAAACTCTTAACGAACCTTTTATCACGACTTTGCAAGCAATGCAAATTAGCTTTGTCCTAAGCACGAAGTGGAATTACTGTTGGTAACACTGAAGCAAGCTAAATAAACAGGAATTACACCAAAACAGATCAACGACGACTCCATACTTCCTAAACCTATATAAACTCTTTCCATATTATTCGATAGTATTGTGAGGGTTTCAATTGACAAGACTACAACTTTTAATTCTTACTCCTGGACTTACTTTTCATACATCACAAATTCTCATCTCTGTACATGTTTTATCTATAAGAAAAACAACAACAATTTATTTTATGATTAATCAAGAGTTTCAATTAATTTAATAGAACCGAAAATAAAAATAGACTTCCACATAGCATGTTGGTTAATTTTATTGAGTGTTATATTACAAGTAAAGCCAGTATTGTTGCGATAATAAATTTAATTAGATTTATAAATTATGCCAGTGTTCGTGTTAATACCACGTTACTGTACCCACAATCGTTAGTGCTCAATAATAATTCTGCAAGTCGTATCTAGTGTAGAGATGGGTTCGTTACAGTTTTTTTCTGTACCTGTTCCAAACTGATACTGAAACAGAGTAGGCAACATGCAAATTTCGCAAATATAGTTGAAAATGATACGAACACATTTGTTTATGCGTATGAAAATAAAAATACGCCGTTTGCTGCATAAAAATCGGTTTTGACAAAGTTATTTTAGTATTAAAAGAGTAACTTTTGCGGCCGCTGTCACGTGAAGGCGGAACGCTCTCACACTGGCTTGACATCACTAGTCATATGCCGACGGCCGGCCCCAGGGCATGTTGCAAACACGTAGCACTAAAACGGAAGGCAACTTTATGAAACCACAGTCGGACAATCTTCCACGAGTATATACCGATTTGGTACTTGATTACTTCAATTCCCATTGTTAAGTGGAACCTGAAATCAGAGATGTATAATTACAAAGGTAAGAACGTGTCTCATATCACACAGTCGTGATCTTGAAAGCGACAGTACGCCTACATCACATGTTAAAACTTATTTGTTTGTACGTTTTATTGAGGTACGTATTATTATTATTATCTGTGTTTGTGTTTACGATTGCTAAGATTCAAAGTTGAAAATTAAATTATGTAATAGATACTACATTCACAAGAATAAAAAAATTCTAATGTTGGCGTCTGCAGTGAGCGTACTGGGTTGTCGCGCGCCATGCTTGATGTCTGTGGTCAATTAACTACATTATTTAAAAATAAAACGCAGTGTTGAGAAAGAAGGTTACAAATATTACAGGATTATAATTCACGTTTCAATATTCATAAAACACTTTTTTCGCTTTATAAATGTCAGATAACGAGCGATATGGTGACAGTAGGCCTACAGCTAGCACGCTAGTCACTACCCGACACCGCTCGAATTTTCGAGCAGCTGCGGGCTGGTGGCGGGTAGAACACCGCGCTGCCGGCCGGCAAACCTGTATTTCCGCGTTTCACCTCGTTTCTAAACACTATATTTGAGTCCTCAAATATTATGTTTAGTAGTTAAAAAACTATTAACAAAATAACTTGCTTATGTTATTGTTTCGTATGTTTTGTGCACCTAATATACATTTTATTATTTTCACGTCACGATAGCTGTGTCTACATTTTCTTTTTAAAATGTAACTGTACACACAAGCTGAAAATTTACATATGGTAGTTTGAAAAACACTTAATATATGGGATGAGATTAAATACAGCGAAGAAAATTAGTAATAAATGCTTAAGAATTTGTTTTAATCCGCAAAAGCCGTTTTATTTCTGTTTATTTAAGGGAAAACGTTATAAAAGGAACAGCTTGCTTACATAAAATGCTTAGGCCTATTAAGTGTCAATTTTGTGGATCTAGTCTCTCAAATATTTTGTAACGTCATCTTAGTTACTTAGAAAAAAGGGGAAGGGAAAATATGAAAGTAAAATTATCCTTGATTAACATTTCTAAAAACATGCATTTTAGTGTTTTTAATGTAAAAATTAAGTTGATAATTAACTTAAATTGTTAGGCTTATGACAAGAGACAAATAAAAAAAACTTAAATTTTTTAGAAATTGCTATGTTTTAAAAATACAGTATTATATAAACCAAACTTTTTGCAAGGACTCTGAGCCCCACACAAATAATTTAATGTTTAATTTGCATGGCTTAACGTCGTGACATGTTATTATTTAGGCATACAATGTGAATATAGTCTAAATATGATATATGTGCTATTGAAACGAATGTTAGAAGTTATATTAATTAATATAATAATATCTATACCAAATTACGTCTGTTAGGCCTAGCTTTGAATGTATAAACTTATAAAATGTAAAATTTACTTTGTGTGGCTTAATATTTTATAAACATATTTATATGTCTTTATTATTTTGAAATACGTTAACGTATTTTTTTATGCTTACGTCTACATCACATACGAATTGCTAAACGCATTGTGGTGTGTGTAATAAACAATATGTACTGTAATGAAGGTTAGGTCAGATGTAAATAGTATACATTAAGAAGTCCAGTGTTAAAACTACCTACACAGGGGAAACACAAACACAGTAAATCTGATTACGTACGTCATAATTGTATTCGCAAACAAAAATAACTTATTTGGCGATACATCTTCAATGTCTCGCCTAACTGCGTTAAACCACGTCTTCCTGTGTGTTTCTCTTTTTTGTAACTAGCAAATATTTTATCAGGTGTTTTGGGATATGTATTTCTACACTGCTATACAATAACCCATTTCGATGATTTTGGTATACTTAACTGTTTATTTTCTCTTTCCATTACTTAAAACAATTTATATTTAACCAAATGCGCATCACCACTGAAGTAAGTAAACGCGGCGGTCGAGGTTGTATCTAACATGTGACGTCACGGAGTGAGCAGGCGCGACAGACGCGTTTTGGCGGGCGTTTCAAACGTAAAACTTCAATACAATCATAACTTTGTCAAGTTCGAAATTATCCTCTTATATTTTTTTTTACGAAAACTCCTAACTGTTCAGTTGCCGCATATAAAACAATAAGTTGAATTTTAACTTAACTGCACGTTTTAAATAAAATTATAATTGTATCAGTGTTACATGGGACAGCAGAAACAGCACGCCGGTGGATAATAAAGTGATACTTAATGTATCTTATATTTCGGCAGAGTGCTTGTTTACAGTATCTGTTACGAGTGAGTATAGCATACAAAATAACAGGTCGATACTCTTTGGCCTACCTCTAATCTAGTGTCACCGCCATGGGCACAGTTTTTAATTCTGCACGCAGGTTAACAGAAAGCTTGGCGTTCACTGGAACTCTCTTTAAGCAAGAGAAGCGATAAGCAGTTCGCCAGTTATGAATCATAAGTTACATACAAGTTTTCAACTCGGATTTATACTAATGTTCATAGCACCTAGTATCCCTCGCTTTTCGCCTAGCGCATCCTGTATCCTTGTGACGTTGTAAGATTTCATTACACTGCGTATAGTATACATGCACCATATTATCGCTTGCTAAAACATTTTCGTAGAAAACGGAAGCGATTCTGGCTGGTATTAAGGGCGCCGCCTACTTGTAGCTTTAAAGCGCGTTTGAGACAGGGAAGCGGGGGAAGCGAAAAGGGCGACACTGACAGGTGTACTTAGTGCCCCATAGCCCCTACGCACAAGCCTCTCAACTGGCGTCCAGTGTTTTCGTCGTACTGCGTGTACCTATGGGGCTTTAAGCGGCGAGTGTATCATTTAATTACTGGGAAGTCTGAAGTAGAGTATAGTGCAGATCCTTATAATAACTNGGCTTTAAGCGGCGAGTGTATCATTTAATTACTGGGAAGTCTGAAGTAGAGTATAGTGCAGATCCTTATAATAACTTCGCATGTTTCCGATCAGTATATTACGAGATCAGCAGCGTCAGAAAGCCTTCGTTAGCTACGTTGAAGGGCTTGGGAATAGCATTTATAATGTGCGTGATGTATTGAGAGTATTATAAGTACTTTGCGTGAAGTGTGTTTTCTTTTCGTACATTGGTATCATGGGGACACATTTAATGGTTTCGTAAAAAAAAAACGCGGATTTCAAACACACTGCAACACTATTCAAGGGCCAGGTAGGCGGCGCCCTTGAAGGACATGGAAAGTTCTCGCAGTGAGCGGATTTTCGGAACATAATGTTGTGGCCGGACTCTCGCACTGGACGCGGGCACCTGTTACCTGTGGGGAGTATACCACCGTGACCCTCCCTCCCCCAGGCAGACCCACTCACTGCTCCGTCGCCCGGTGGCACGCGGAATGATTTACGGAAAACCTGGCTGGCNCCCTCCCCCAGGCAGACCCACTCACTGCTCCGTCGCCCGGTGGCACGCGGAATGATTTACGGAAAACCTGGCTGGCGTCACAGCCGCCCCTCTCCCCTTGCGGAGGAGTTGACACGTTGAGAGGATGAGCAAGAATTTTCTGGTAATCATTTCCTTCGGCTCAACGCTGCATACGAAAAAGGTTCTAGCCCGAGACCGTTTATAAATAACGCCTACAGCCGGAGAATCAGCAGTCTTTGTTGTAGCCATCTGGCTGGAATGCACAATCTGGTGAGGTCTAATTGCCATTACACTTCTTTCAGTTTTGGATCACGAAAAAAAAAATGTAGACGAAAAAAGTGACTGTGGACCAGAGAACGGCTAGCCTGAAGGAACGAAAACAGGAGTGTACTGGCAATACTTTTNGGATCACGAAAAAAAAAATGTAGACGAAAAAAGTGACTGTGGACCAGAGAACGGCTAGCCTGAAGGAACGAAAACAGGAGTGTACTGGCAATACTTTTCGCAGAATTAGAGCGAGTACACAGATAAACTCAAAACTGAACAGAAACGTATTTCTTCTATGCATTTATCAGCACCGNTTCGAAGAATTAGAGCGAGTACACAGATAAACTCAAAACTGAACAGAAACGTATTTCTTCTATGCATTTATCAGCACCGTTATCTGTTATTTTGTCCTAAACAATTATGTTGCCATGTATTGGCTGAGATCGGAAACCAGCAAAGAAACACGTAGAGAAAATAGCACCAATCCAAGTACCAGATAATAATGCACTAACCAGCAAAACTGCACGTAGGAAAGTGGACGAGCACGTCTAGCAGCCAGCTAGATTCCACGCATGCGATATCGTACGAAAAATTGTGCTGTGTGCGGTGAGCTTACGTAAGTACTTTCTAAAGGATTTTCTAACGAAATAAATTTAAAAACATTAGAACTTGGGAAGATATAGAGTTTTTCGGGACCACTGCTGGATTCCTTTTCGTCCCTTCCCAGCGTCTTCTATATTCTAATTAAATAAACTAATAAAATCATAAATATTATTGTGTACATCGTTCGAAACTATGATATTCATTATCTCGAAAGTCTCCGCCAATCAGACTAAAGTATGTACTCTTAGCGAAGCATAGGTTACCTAGAATCAGTGAAGATCATTTTACCTGGAGTGTACTGACCTTTACGTTTTAATCAAAGCAAGACCTTTATGTTTAGTTTTAACCCTAGTCCCGAAATTCCACTTCACACTAGCTCCCTCCCCTTTCCTATTAACTATAAAAATAAAATATTTAGAAAATAAATGATTGTTAGTCCTACCTCCCAATTAAGAAGACAAAAGACTGTGAATCTTATTGGAAACCGTGATATCATGTATATATTTAATTATAACACAAGATTTTTAAATAAAGATTTTGAAAGCTCGGGAAACCCCGAGACCAGACCAAGCCGCCCAGTTTCTAAAGTCAGCTGACTACATGAGTTATATTTTATACAAATCATAAGCGTACAATAAACACGTTGGGCGCCGTTTGTAACCGTTCAGTTAAATCATATATTCAGAAATTCTCAGCTTCAAAATATATTTATTAAACTTATTCATCTTATTCAGCAAATTCAACAAATTATAGATCAATCTTTTTAAACACAATATAAATTAATATTCCTTCTCTTCAATTAATAAATACTCATTATCACAGACATCTTGCTGCAATTATTTCAATAAAATGAAAATATATATTTAATTATTATCTCATTAAAACTTATTTTTACATATCCATGTCCATCGTTGGAGGTGATGGAAATTATTGGGATAGTAAATTAGTTCTACTTTACTGCCTTACTTATATTGTCTCCTATCCACCGATTGGCAGTCGTCTAACCATGACACATCTCTCCGCAAATCAGCAATGGCGAGACGAGAGACAACCCGGAAGATATTATTTAGTACTTTTGTTTAGTAAACATTTAATACTGACTACCTTCTAGGAAAGAAATGAAAAATAAGAAACAAAATATTAATACCGAATACTGTCAAGAAACCAATGAAAAACACTTAGACATGAACCCTATGTCAATAAACTATTAAACTAACCAAAGATTATCCTGTTAACTTATATAATAAAACGTAATTTGGAAATTATATTAAATAAAGTGACAACATACACAAGTACTCTTTAAGCATATATTATTAAAATATATATGACTAATGTTAAACATGGCCCCTAAAAATTGCAATTTTACACATGGGCCCACGCCACTTTATTGTTTATCATATCCCTCCACAGATAACATTTTAAACATCTCTTCCGACTTCCGACAGCTTCTATACATCAAACACTTCTGTATTATTCATGGTGAAACAGGATAAATCCCGTTGTTCTCTAGTCAGACAATTAAAAACGCATGTAACTAACTTCCACCCTACGACTTACCCGGTAGTGATAGTACCCATTCCCCAGTTTGCATGTAAGAAATAAGTTTTATTTCACACATATCGAAGCGATTTACAATATTCTCAGGAACTCTGCGCGGGAAACATAGCAGGTGAGTGTAAGCGGTTGGCGCGGCACAGAGTGCTAATGGACTGTGGCGAGAGCCCTAATGGACTGTGGCAACAACTTGTGTGCGCATGTGTGCGCGTGCGTGCGCACAAGCACTGTTAAGCCAGCGAAGGATTTCCTGACCCGAGGTACTTCACGACCAAGAGAACAGCAGGCAGTTCCTAGCTGCCACTCGAGCAGAACAGTCATGCTTGCGTACTGCTTAGAAGTGCTAAACATGCGATGCGTACCGTGTTTTCATTGTCACCCTCGCTTGCTCTCGCGCTAGAGTAGCTCGATAGCTGCGGTGGCGACCCCGACGTGATCAGGCCAAGCACGAGTACCGGGTTCATGACACGTGTTACACGATAACGNGGTGAGCTTACGTAAGTACTTTCTAAAGGATTTTCTAACGAAATAAATTTAAAAACATTAGAACTTGGGAAGATAAAGAGTTTTTCGGGACCACTGCTGGATTCCTTTTCGTCCCTTCCCAGCGTCTTCTATATTCTAATTAAATAAACTAATAAAATCATAAATATTATTGTGTACATCGTTCGAAACTATGATATTCATTATCTCGAAAGTCTCCGCCAATCAGAATAAAGTATGTACTCTTAGCGAAGCATAGGTTACCTAGAATCAGTGAAGATCATTTTACCTGGAGTGTACTGACCTTNTAAAGTATGTACTCTTAGCGAAGCATAGGTTACCTAGAATCAGTGAAGATCATTTTACCTGGAGTGTACTGACCTTTACGTTTTAATCAAAGCAAGACCTTTATGTTTAGTTTTAACCCTAGTCCCGAAATTCCACTTCACACTAGCTCCCTCCCCTTTCCTATTAACTATAAAAATAAAATATTTAGAAAATAAATGATTGTTAGTCCTACCTCCCAATTAAGAAGACNCCCTTTCCTATTAACTATAAAAATAAAATATTTAGAAAATAAATGATTGTTAGTCCTACCTCCCAATTAAGAAGACGAAAGACTGTGAATCTTATTGGATGGAAAATCAGTTCGCACTTTCTGGAATAACTTCCGACGAGACGAAGTCTAGTTTTGTGGCAGACAACCTAGACTGTATATTTGCTACTGAAGTGCGTGAGATTCTGATTCGTCCTCCAGCCCAGGACAAATACACTAAACTCAAAACAGAGCTTATTAAACGTCTGAGTGCCTCACAGGAAAAGAAAACAAGACAGCTGCTAGAACACGAAGAGATCGGCGACCGAAGGCCCTCGCAGTTNTGAGTGCCTCACAGGAAAAGAAAACAAGACAGCTGCTAGAACACGAAGAGATCGGCGACCGAAGGCCCTCGCAGTTCCTACGGCACCTCCAAAACCTAGCAGGGACAGTTGTCCCCGATGAGCTCCTCAGGTCATTGTGGCTGGGCCACCTTCCACCACCAACGCAAGCGATCCTGGTAACCCAAGTAAGTTCCACCCTTGCTTCTCTTGCTGACTTCGCAAATGCCATTGCGACACCAATCCGATGCGCAAGTGGCAGAAGCCATCTCACTTGAGAGGCCATGTTTGAGAAAATGTCAATGTCTATGACTTACAAAATTGGTGAAGTGGCTACAGCATTACATGGGGCGATCACAGCTCAGCCGTAGCTTACTGTGGTTGACATAACAGTCACCGGGACCGTTCTCCATCAGCATCATGCCAACAGCATTCCTGCAGCAAGAGTTTACCTGGGGCCTGCTGGTACCATCGATGTTGTATCAGCAGTATCAGTCATCAATCAGTGCGCTTCTCTGATTTGCTCAAAAAATACACTACCATCATCGCCCATCTGGCACGTTGCAGTCTTCCCAGCATACCACGGCTCACCACATCAGTACCACTGCTGGGCAACTCGAGCACAGCAGGCCATGGCATTTGGCTCTAGATAAACTGCGAATTGCGAAGAAAGAGTTCGAAGCTATGCTCAAGCTTGGGACAGATCGTCCTTCGGAAAGATCGTGGTCTTCGGCCCTGCACATGGTACCCAAGAAAGGCGAGGAATGGAGGCTTTGTGGGGACTTCCACACGCTAAATGCTCGTATAATTCCAGACAGATATCCAATACCACACATCCAGGACTTCTCCCACACTCTCCATGGTAATGCTATATTTTCCTTTATTGTCCATGTCAAGGNCCAATACCACACATCCAGGACTTCTCCCACACTCTCCATGGTAATGCTATATTTTCCTTTATTGTCCATGTCAAGGCCTACAGCCCAATTCATGTTACCGAGGCAGATATCCACAAGATGGCAATCACTACACCATTCGGACTCTATGAATTTCCCTTCATGTCTTTTGCCGCACAGTCATTTCAGAGATTCATAGCTGATGTTCTCAGAGGCCTAGAATTTTGGTTATCCTACCTTGACGACATTCTAGTGGCTTTGCATAACGAAGCAGAACCTGAGCAACATCTGGAGGAGCTCTTCAAACACCTCAGTATGTACAGTCTACTTATAAACCCTTCTATGTGTATGTTTAGGGAACCACAAGTGATATTCTGTGTAAATTTAATGGCATGCTTGATTTATATCGTTACTTTATCCCAAATGCTGCTGTGTCACAGGTTCCTTTGCACGAACTTTTCCAGAGTGACTTAAAGGGCTGTACTTTACTGACATGGACAACCGCCAGTGAAAAGGCATTTGAAGAATGCAAGACCAGACTTGCTAAAGCTGTCCTCCTGGCTCATCCCCCTTGGCAATGATGACAGACACCTAGGACTTTGCAATCGGAGCAGTGGCCCAGCAGCATGTGCCAGAGGGTTGGTAGACCATAGCCTTCTTCTCGAAGCTCTGCACTGCTCAGCAGAAATATGGGGCTTATTAGTGGGAGCTTCTTGCCTTCTATTCTGGAATTCACCAGTTTCGCCACATNCTGCTCAGCAGAAATATGGGGCTTATTAGTGGGAGCTTCTTGCCTTCTATTCTGGAATTCACCAGTTTCGCCACATGGTCGAGGGGAGAGACTTCATTGTTGTTAAAGACCACATGCTCCTCATTTTCGCATTCTCCCAGAACCCAGACAGTTGTTCACCCCATCGGTCTCACTATTTGGACTTCATTAGCCAATTCATAACCTAAATTCGGCACATTTCAGGTTCAGAAAATGTTATCAGTGACACCTTGTCGAGGCTGCTTCACAGGCAGTAGGTGTATAATTAGAGCAGTTCCTGCGGAAAGATTCCGGCCTGCAGCTAAGGAAGTTAAGCCTGCAAGAGTTGCCATTCGAGGTCTACTGCTATGTCTCCACCCAAACTGCATGACCTTACATCACTGCGCCATTTTTCCAGACAGTCTTCAATGTGGTCCATCAGCGGGCATGGCCAGGCATCAAAGCTACTGCCAGGTTAGTCCCTCAACACTTTGTACGGCCATCAGGTAAGTCTGACTGCTGGCGATGGCCATGTTCCTGCCTTCCATGTCAGCATGCAAAAACGTCTTGGCATATCTCATCACCAGTATGCTCATTCCTCCACCTTCTACTCCTTTCGACCAAGTCCACATCGTTCTAGATGGTTCCATGCTGGTTTCGCAGGACTTCTGCTATTGCATGACGATCGTTGACCAGTTCACCAGATGGCCAGAAGCAGTGCCTGTGAAGAACATCGAAGCCTCAACAGTGGCCCGAGAATTCTACACCACTTGTATAACTCACTTTGGCACACAACTACAGATCACAACTATCAGGGTAGGCAGTTCGAGTCACAACTTTCAGGGATCTCAGTAACCTGACAGGTATGACTCGTTTGAGGAACACAGCATTCCATCCTACTGCAAATGGCATGGTCGAGCGCATGCATCGGCAGCTCAGGCAGCCATACGTTGCCACATGGCAGAGCACTGAGAGGATATTTTTCCCACCATACTCTTGTGAAACAGAGCAGCTTGAAGAGAAGACATGCCTGCATCTTCTGCTGACATGATGCATGGGCAATCACTGCGGCTGCTCATAGAATTCCTAGTAGCTCACCCCAGTACTCAACGTATGGATGCCACATGTCTTATCAAAGAGTTGCGGCAACACTTCAGTGGCCTCCGGCCTGCTGGTGGCTCTCGACATGGTGAACGAAAACCATTTGTCTTCAAGGACCTAGCAACAACAACAGAAGTCTTCATCCATCGCGAGGTACCAAAGACATGTCTTCAACCTCCTTATGAAGGCCCCTCGGACGTCTGAGACTGCAACCCTCCAGATGAATGGACGCCAGGGCACATTCTCTATCGATTGACTCAAGCCGGCATACATCACAAATGAAGATCTGCCCGACGATATTGCCACACCCATCCCTGCCACAGAAGTGGGGACACCTAAACCTCCCCAGGACTCTGACAGCAAAACTCTGCCTCTTCTAGCAGCTACAAGGTTCAGCCGGGTCGACATGTCCGCTTTCCCAACCGCCTTCAGGGTGGTTTTTCATGATATTGGTACATCGCTGGCAAGGGGGGTGATGTGGTAGCATGCCACTACACCGCTGGGCAGGTGAGTGTAAGTGGTTAGCGCGGCACAGAGTGCTAATGGACTGTGGCGAAAACACTAATGTACTGTGGGACAACATGGGTGTGTGTGCATGTGCACAAACACTGTTAAGCTAACGAGGGATTTTCTGACCCGAGGCACTACCCGACTAAGAGAGCAGCTGACAGTTCCTAGCTGCTACTCGAGCGGAACAGTCATGCTTGTGTACAGTTGAGAAGTGCTAAATAATATCTGTACACAAGCGATGCGTACCGTGTTTTCATTGTCTCCTTGGCTTGCCCTGGCGCTAGAGTAGCTCGGTAGCCACAGCTTTATCTCCCACAGCATTACAGGCGTACTTGTAGACTGGCCACACTGTAGAATTTGGATTTATCAAAATTGTGCAAAGTAAACAAAGATATAATATATTCACTTTCAAATATTTCTTGTTCATTACTTTTTGGAACCATTTGCAGAAAACACTGAAATATGGAATGATCTGCATTTACCAAAAACACTTAAAGTTAATCATATACAGTTTTATTTACCAAAAACATTTAAAGTAGGCCAATGTTCAAAATTATTTATTTTATTCTAGTTTAAAGAAATTTGTATAAAATATTGGCTGTCCGCAGTGTGATAACAGATGTTTCTGTAAAAAAAAAGTACGTTTGCGTAGTGGTTAAAGTGAATAACATATGCATATTACATAAAGGTTAAAACTTCCTATAATTACAAGCGAAGAGTGAAGTGACTACGGTTAATACGAAGCTCCTTTCTATTTGTATAACTCTCATGCTGCTTCCAGTGAGAGCACTTCTCGTTTTCATTCTCCTACAACTGCTCCACCTTCCTTTGTTCNTATAACTCTCATGCTGCTTCCAGTGAGAGCACTTCTCGTTTTCATTCTCCTACAACTGCTCCACCTTCCTTTGTTCATCCTCCACTTTTTGCGTTAAATTTTATTGCTAACCCAATTAAGAATGCTATAAAATGCACAGCAACTGAAGGAAATACGGCCACTCCAAGGAATTCCTTAAAATATTTCAATTTGCTTAATGAAAAATATTTTCTACAGAAACAATTTACTGTTACAAAGCAGTTTCAGCTTGGAGAAAACCTCCAATAACTCTCAGCACTGGATGGAATCACCAAATACAGTTACTTTCAATCATAAAGTAAAATTATATAACAGTTATTTATTCCGATAACTTTGCTTCATTGGTAGGCAAAAGTAATCATCAGTTACTATCGATCATCGCAGGTTCACAATATATGTGACAAACATTCATATAATAAAACATACACAACAAAGTTTTTCAATTTTTTTGCCATACAAACATTTACAAATAATTTTTCTCTTTTAAATCACAGAAAATTAACCATGTTTGGTCGGTGCATGGCTTGTTTTTCTTCATTATTATTTATGTAAAATGTGCAGCTTAAAATAATTTTTGTGCAGATGTTCGCACCTGAATTGAACACTTCTAAAAGCTGGCATTTTTGAAAGCCCTGCTTAAGTTCTACGCACTTGAGTGCACACTGTGTATTCTTCCGCCATATGTAAAATTAACATTGATACAGGCCTGATCACTTTAAATAATGCGTCAGTCAATTGAAACTCTAAAATAATTAAAGTAGTAAATAATTTACAAATTTGCTAATCCCTACACTTATATGCGCTGAAGAAACAGGAATCAAACTAAATAATTTCAGTATTCACACATGTTTACCTCACACTTTTAATTCAGCTTTAAAACAAGGAACTACTTTTCTTGCATAGTTACCAACTTTACTGGGCGCATGTCAGTGTGTCCGTTAAATTACATATGGAGGTAGGTAAGGGTACTGACTTTTTCAAATGTTGATTCTGAAAGTGCCCAATTAACCGCGAACAGCCTAAAACTGCCGCGAAGGAACCAACATTTGGAGCCCCGGTATCGGAACCATCAACGCAGCGGAGCAACTCTAGGGGAGGGTTGTTAGGAAAGGCATCGTGCGAAGTCGCGCGCGTGTGTGTGTGGACACAAGTTCGAGTCGCCCCGCCTGTGACCCAGATACGGAGTTCGAACGGTAAGCGGAGACCGGGGCGCCGTACTAAGGAGTAAATCATAAACTTTGGGCGCGGCAAGCGGCACTTCTGCCCCATTTGCTACCCCCCTTGATTGGGGTTAATGTAGTGGCAGCGATAGCATCCCTCGCTTCCCCATTCGACGCGTCTGCTTCGCTTTCCTTCGGCGGTAAGACTCGTGTCACGCCGTGCGTTATGCTGATCAGGTCCGATATCGACTCTCGCGCGGCTATGAACGAAGGTAACGTAATGTTTACCCATACCCGCACTGGAAACTTTACTTGTGTTTGAAATATGCGATGCCTTCAATAGTTTTTGGTCGTGAATGTATCTTCAAAATAAATCCGACATATGGATTCACGGTTACTTCCAACTTTTCTGAAGCCCTGATAAAGTTCTACTTCCAGGATATTCCTCCGCCTCATTCAAATCACACCAAAAGGCCAGCGCACCGCATTCGTGCGCACTAGCTTCAATAATATTTTGCATAAGGACTATTTTTCACTAGGCATTACCAAAACACCTATTTTCTCCCTGGTTTTATTCTTATTGAGGTTTTCTGTGAAGAGACACAAGCTACGTTTCACAAATTAGCGTCTGTTTCTGTCTAAAAGTAAAATTATCACAAAATTACAAAGAAAATGCATTTTCCTCGACTTTAATTTTAACCACTTAAGGAGCACGATAATGCTGCATAATCAGTACTTCAGTTAATCGGGCTGATATATTTTGCACTTAAAAAATTTAAAAGCTGACAAAATAAAATTAATTTGGACAAAGAACTTTCGGTGAATGCCTATCCTACTGGCATCACCTTAACAGCACACGAAAGCCAACTAAAATAGCTTGCAAATCCACAAAAAACGATCGAAAAATTAGAAGTAATATTGTTTATTACATATGTTTCTGGTATTTCAGATAAAAAATAATAATAAGACGAATGGGTAGTAAAAGCGGACTGCATACCTTTTTCCGGTGAAGGTGAAAGAAACTAAGCACTGACAATTAACAGTTCAGAACTCAATTTATGTATGTAAGTATGTTAGAGAATCTGGCACACTCGTATCTACACGCAATAAGAAATACACAAAAATAAGCACGCCGATGAAAGGAAAATCAGTATTTACTGTCAGAAACAGGAACGTATTTCGTCAATATATCACCGAATTAAAAATACGCAAGGATCCCTTCAGTGAAAATATGACTTAATAAGCATAACAAAATAAGTACGAAGCAATAATTATCGCAAAAATACATAACCAAAAATATAATCTCATAGTTGCGCAGTGTATCAGGAGACAACTTGATTTTATTGGCGGTCACGGCAGAGGGAGCTGAATTGTGAGTTGAGAGGAATCTGGGTGACTCTTAACAATGAGGTCTTGAGTGCCGATCATGACAGAAGGAGGAGGTCGGTCTATAAAAACCCCTTGGTTTTTCAGTGTCCAAATTAGTATAACAGGGTACACACCTGTCAAATATATCAAAGCATTCAAATAGCAACAAATATTCAAAAATAAAATAAAGGTAAATATATGCAGGCGTGTGTGCATATTCAGCATTTTCTTTCTGCTTTGTGTTTTAGTTGTTACCATTAGTTCTTCGATTACTTCAAACTCAAGTAAATGCAAATATACTTACGATAAAAAGTCGAAAGGCAAGTAGGTGCAAAGCCAACTTAGCTTTATTTCTGATTTTCACTTGACCATTTACTCCATGTCATTGTGCAAACGTTTCTGTGTCTTGACCAAACACTGGTCTTATTCTGGACACATGCAGAAAAAAACTGTCACAATCTGTCTGTATGAGTCCCTGAGATTGTGTGTCTGCTAGGAGACAGGAACAGACACCAGTTCACGAAACATCAGTTCTGTTTCGTCTTAGAAGTCTGGAGTTTTCGTGTGTGTTGCATTCGTTGCGTTTAGTTTTTTTTTTTTTTTTNTTTTCGCCACTGCGTTCCTTTGTGTTGTTCTCCTCGTGTGTTCCAGAGTAAATGCACATAACTTTATATGCTCGTATAGTATTTCAATGTATGTTTACGAGTTCTTTTTATTTCCGTGGAGTGAATACAAATTTAGTTCCTTTCGCAGAGTTCTCTTGTACGGTACTGAAGTTACTGACATATCTATTGACAAAAGCTAATTTAGTTTTTCAGTGACTGAGTGTGCAACACTCAGGGTTTTCTACAGTACACAATGAACATGCAAAATGGCATATGAGTAAAGAATTTTCCACAAAATTAATTTTTTTAACTCCGTACTAAATAATTTAGAAATATTAACAACGATTCCAAAAATTTTTACTTGTGTCTCTCATCACAGTTTGCGAAATATATTAATTTCCACATTTCATTTTCATATCGAGCAGTGCCAAGCACAAAATTTACAGCATATGAAGAAAGTAGATTATTGTTAAATAAGAATGGCAGAAGTGGTTAAATCACCAATAATCATATAATTTAACTTTTCTAGAATAATAAAAATTAGAAAATTTGTGTTATAAATGTTTTATTCGGTCACTATTTTCTGAGCATTCGTATTTTAAATCACGTAGCGCCTAAACAAGTGCTATCATATAGGGCCTAAGCGAATTCAATTGTTCGTTAATTTAATGGCGAACAAAATTACTTTTTGTGGCAAAATGTCCTATGACTTACTTATATTTTCATTTCGAATAATCTATATAGTCCAGATAAAAAAATATATTTTTTTTTGAGAAATTAAAGAAAACCTAAAACTTCTACCAATATACGTAAATTTGTTGTTCCCGTGTTAAGTTTCTAGCTATCTGAGACTAATATTTACGGTCTATATAATGTAGCAGCGTTAGTTTTACCATTTTTGACAAATAACTAATTATTACGGTTTTTAATTTTTAAATTTTTTGTCGTATTCGTTTGGGGAGCCAATTTGTGAACAAACACGCGCTTCCTGCAATACACAAACACAAAACACGCACAAAATGCACCGTCTTTTTTTTTATGGCCACGAACTAAGAAATATGGCCTCTTATTAAACCTATCTTTCCAAAGGAAGTCGTACAGAAATAAAAAACTTTGAATGTCATTTACTGAACACTAGGAGTAGTGTAAATAAGTTTATTATTTCCTAAGATATACCTTACTTGTTTGGGTGGCATCATCTCCCAAAACGCTGGAACAAACAGTTTATAGCTGCGTGCATGCATGTACACAATAAGTTGTATTTTACGATCTTAAAACTTCATATTTGCGGGACTTAATGCAAACAACGACTACTTGCAGGATATCAGAGTGCTGCACCCTCAATAAGTTCACTACTAGAGTCAGCTTATTTTAAAACGAAATGTGCTATGTGTTGGGAACAGCATCAAGCATCCATTACAAATATAAATTCTGTTTACTTGTTTGCAACACATGCTGGGCATTATTTTTTTTCATGATGTGCATGCAGCCATATTGATCAATTACCTGTCTTGCGCTAGGATCAAACTATAGATCAAGAAGATTTACAAAACAGCAAACATGTGTAAGTATACTTACATACACGCATACAGTAAACATATTTGTGGTTTCTTCACACTTTTTGAATCAACCTTTTGGAAAATAACCTTATGTATGACAACAATTATTTTTTCCTAAATATGTCAGTTCACAAGCATTTTGTACTGAGATATCCTGAAAGTATCTAGTTTTTGGTTAAATCATACCTTTAATTATACTGTAACTAAAAATTATAATATTTCATCTATAATTAATGCAAATGAAACCAGTCAGCAAATAGGTATGTTGGGTAATGCCTAGTAAGAAATAGTACTTTTGCAATATATTATTAAAGAAAGTGCGCACGAATGCGGCGCGTTGTCCCTTTGGTGTAATTTTGTAGACTTGGTCAGGCTTTACTTGCATGAGGCGGAGGGAAAGCCTGAAAGCAGAACTTCAGCAGAGCTTCAGGAAAGTTGGATGTAACTCTGAATGGACTGCACACACGCACGCGCACCAACTGCTCATGTGTGTTTTTCTTTGCTGTTCGGCACACTTTTTTTTTCTTCCTTTATATATCTTATTTATTGTTTGATACTCATTTTGGCTGTGTTATGCTTTTTTCTCTTGTGACATCTGACTAGATTCCCGCTATTGAAATTGTACGCATGTCGCATACTTTTAGGTTTTCTCTTGGGATAGCGTATATGATTAGATTTCTTCTAGGAACTACTGTATACGAATGTTACATATTTTTCGACAACAGCTAACCATGATTTGTTCAGGTACTTTTTTTTTTATTATTAAATCGTGTCCAAGTTTTTCCTCTCTTTATGTCGGCGAGATTCTGCGACTGCAACCAAGTGTTGCAATGACGTATGCTCGTAATAATAGTTGAGGTAATCACTCACTCTCACATTACTGCAACATTTCCGAATAGTAGCTGTAGGTGCAGTGAGGGAAGCCTTCAGGTGTATCGCGTGGGAACCGTCTGCTCCAGATATTNACTCTCACATTACTGCAACATTTCCGAATAGTAGCTGTAGGTGCAGTGAGGGAAGCCTTCAGGTGTATCGCGTGGGAACCGTCTGCTCCAGATATTAATCAACCCAATGGCAGAAGGAAAAGAGAAACATGACGTATGGAGTGGACTGAAACGCGCGCTGCTGTGCAAGTCGGGCGCGGTGCTATCCGCTGCAGATACAGTACGTCAGCGAGGCGCTCGTTTCCGGAGTGCGGGCTGCGGCTTGCCGGACAGGGCAATTGTGATCGACTAATTACCCTCTGTTGAAAACTAGCGCGGCCAACACGACTAATAAACGAGCCTCGCGAATCGATAAACTGCGGGAATCTCATTAGGGCGCGAGCCGTGATTAACCGTCCCGTAATGCGGTTTGCGAATCGCTGCCACGCGCTTGGCAAGCCCCTGCTCCGTCGCCCAGTGTCAAATATGCGCCCTTTCCCGCCCCTCGTGACCTCTACACACACACCCCTATCCCCGCAGTCCTTCCGCACGCAGACACTAGTGCGGGACACTGCGAGCATCCCAGGACGCCGCTGTGTTGGCCGGTGCCTCTCGCAAAGTATAGGCTGTTCATGCCAGAGTGAGCACTTTTGAAAGCCCTCTCATTTACTATAATAATCAATAAATATATATTATTTTAACCTCGGACGCAAACTTCCTAAATTTATACACTGTGTTTAATACTTACATGGCAATATTTACTTAAAAAGTTTGTTAAAGGATAAGAAAAGGCTGAAGCGAAAAGTAAGTAGGGCCTCCAAAGTGCTCACTTTACCGTGAACAGCCTATATTCTAGTGATTGATAGCGACATTCGCTCTCTTGATGTACGTCCGAGGTGTACTCGAAAAGCATCAAGGGAAGGGACTAGTAACATAAAAAGTATGACGTTTACAGATTTGCCATTTAAAGGTGCTGCCAAAAAAAAATATTTTATATTTTTACGAAACACCGTTCAACTTGTAGGCACTACGNTTTGCCATTTAAAGGTGCTGCCAAAAAAAAATATTTTATATTTTTACGAAACACCGTTCAACTTGTAGGCACTACGTTCTTCTCATAAAAAAATTATATTCTATGGTTTTTGCATAATGGAATGTCAGGATCAGAACTTTACTGTTTTCGGGATGTACAAATAAAATAAACAATAATATTGAATAAGATTTAAGGTTGACGGAAAAGTCANTTTGCCATTTAAAGGTGCTGCCAAAAAAAAATATTTTATATTTTTACGAAACACCGTTCAACTTGTAGGCACTACATTCTTCTCATAAAAAAATTATATTCTATGGTTTTTGCATAATGGAATGTCAGGATCACAACTTTACTGTTTTCGGGATGTACAAATAAAATAAACAATAATATTGAATAAGATTTAAGGTTGACGGAAAAGTCATGTCTTAAATAATTTTAAGATATGTTTAGCAAAATGTAGTTAACAAAAAATTTCACACTTTAAAATTTAAATAAAAGTCAACATGACCTTATTTTGAAAATTTTTTTAAATTACGAGAACATTTGACAGTGTTATTTTTTATATTTCTCTAAGTAATTCATAGTATTTTATCTCAATATGAATTATCTCATTTTAGTAAGTGAGTTGGTCGTTATGATATGTGCATTACAAATCACAAAAACATTGTGAATTTGACATTGTATTATGAAAAAATTATGCTGTGTAAAATATTTTTATATGAGTACATTTTACTTGCAAGTAATGTCTACAAATTGAAGTCTTTCGTACGAATATAAAATAATGATATTTTGTTTGTGGCCAGTACCCTTAGTCTCTTTCAAAGTAGTATTCTCCGGCTCCTGAAGCCACACATTTCGTACTGCGTCGTTCCCATTGCTGCAAGCATATCTTGAACTCCTTTTCTGGGGAAGTGGTGAGCAGTTACCATATCACATCCTGTTGGATTTCCTCGACGTCTTCACTTATTTCTCCCTCCGAGTGGAACTTGATTTTTTGGGAGAGGAAACGTCGCAGGGTCAGGGCCGGTCTTTGGCATTTATAAAGTTTAAGAGAACAATATTTTGGCGCCTAGACCCCCCTTCCCACCTACCTCTTACAAAAACATAAAAATATTATTGAACTGTTATACATATGATTCCTACTTTGTGGAATGNATATCACATCCTGTTGGATTTCCTCGACGTCTTCACTTATTTCTCCCTCCGAGTGGAACTTGATTTTTTGGGAGAGGAAACGTCGCAGGGTCAGGGCCGGTCTTTGGCATTTATCAAGTTTAAGAGAACAATATTTTGGCGCCTAGACCGCCCTTCCCACCTACCTCTTACAAAAACATAAAAATATTATTGAACTGTTATACATATGATTCCTACTTTGTGGAATGTTGGTATGGACCAGTAACGAGTTTCTATTATTTCATTTTAAACCTCGCTTATTACACTAATGACGATCTGAAATAATAAAGAAACTTGTGAATCAGATAGCGGCCCCTCCTTCCTTTTTAAAAGCACAGCGACTGGTTTTGCTAATTTTTGTAAGTGTAATTATATTGGGTTTATCAAACAGTGTAGTCTACGAAATTATTATTTTAATATTTTTAAAATTATTATTTAAGTATTAAGTTTGCGTTGAAAAAAGTGCATAATTACTCCCAACTTTTCTGAAACCCTGCTAGAGTTCTACTTTCAGGCTATTCCTCCGCCTCATGAAAACAAAGCTTAACTACGTATAGAAAATTACACCAAAGGGACAACGCGCCGTATTTGTGTGCAATCGTTCTAATAACATTCTGCATAAGAACAATGCGCATGGTGCGAGATCTGGTGAACACGGTTACAGCCGTACCTGGGGAATTTCGTGCTTGGCCAAAAAAAACCACTATATGCTGTTCACGGCGAAGCGAGCACTTTTGAGGCCCTAGTTCCTTTTTTCCTATCAGTCGTTTCTTATCCTTTAACCGCCTTTTAAAATAAATATTTCCGTGTAAACACAGTGTGTATATTCCACCGCNCGCCTTTTAAAATAAATATTTCCGTGTAAACACAGTGTGTATATTCCACCGCAGTCAGAAGTTAACGTCTAAGGCTGAAGTAAAATGCAGTTATTGACTATTATTCCAAATGAGAGGGATTTCAAAAGTACTCGCGTTACCGTGTATAGCCTATACACAAGTAACGCTGAATAGACAGGTGCGTTGTCTTGGTGGGGTTGTGAACTCACTGGATCCTCGCGATTCTGGCCTTTCCCGACAGATGACATCCCTCGAACGCAGCGACACCATTGTTCGTCGCCTGGCTATTGGCGAACGCGACGACCAAACACCTTCGTTCAAAACACTACTGCGCATGCGCCAACTTTGATATTCTTCCGTGGGCGCACGAGATGGCAGCGGGGGAAATTATCATTCGTTGCGCACGACCAGAAGTCAGAACACATTTATGGATAAATGTCGGAGGAATACGCGTGTATTACAAATAATGATATCGAATTGCAGTTCTTGTAATTATATCGTTATACCTACATGCACATTCAGATTTAAAAAAAATTGGTTAAAGCGACAAGTAACAACGCATATGACACATACTACTTGAAGCAAAAATCGCCACTGTTTCATAACAGAGACAGGTATTCATAGTCACTTATGAGATAGTGAAATTCGGTACGCATATCGTTTTGGCAGGATAACGAGATTCTAAAGCGATTAGCTAGTTATTTGCGTGCTGGTTACAGTTGCGGGCACTCTCGAAGTTACGGAAGGCCTTGACCTACCCTAAACAACTTGCATCCCGTTAACCTCACATTGTACTTGTAAAAAATGGTGCACGCCTTACATCGTTTCGATAATTGAGATGCAAT
>NQII01010751.1:0-24466 GCA_002778355.1 Clitarchus hookeri
AACATTATTACATTTACTGCAAAAATATTTTAATTTTGACAGAATTACTCACGTTTTATTTTTCATCGTGCCTCAGGAATATGAAATGCTTTACACAAATATTGCTAAGGTGTCTTAGCCAATCTTTCTGGCGTAAGTTTGAACAGTTCCTTCTGAAGACTGTTGAAGTAATAAATAGTTTTTTCCGAGAAGACTGGAAATAAATTTAAATATTTTTCCCGAGCAAATTTTTATAACTGGTTATGACATTGGTAAATTTGTTATGTTAGATTGATTACTATAAGAAACACCAAGAATGAATGAATAGCTTTTTCTTAGGAGTCTTNAAACACCAAGAATGAATGAATAGCTTTTTCTTAGGAGTCTTATGTCAATTTAGGACCTTAATATTTGTGAATAAAGTAATGCAGTATTAACCACAATTGAAGTTTATTTAGTCATGTTGAAAATGATTTAAAGTTGGCATATTTTGGTTTGGTAAAATTTAACTTCAGTGGATATTGAAATTTGTTTTAACACAACGGCTACATTATTTTGGCACTAGCCAAGATTATAATTTTCAGAAGGCCCTTTAATATTACTATATATGAATATGTGTCTGACGTTTGCAAATATAACTTAACTGGAACGACGTTCTGAAATCATAACTGAAAATATTTGTACAAAAATAATACAATAGGGAATTATATATTTTTTGCAGTGTTTCCTCCTCCTGATGACTGACGGCGTGAGAAACTTCGCTTCAAGTTCTGCACTATATTCGTCATATTGTGTATTTATAGATTGTATTAACATGCATCTGCGGGAGTTTTTTACTTTGCAAGTGCATATGTAGTTATAATGAATAATTAATATTAATATAAGCCTTCAATAATATTTTTTTGTTTAAGAATGTATTGCTTTTATACTTGATAAAATTGCTGTTGATATAATGTATTTTAATTTGAAACTAAATTTCAGTAAAACAATATTCATCATCTGTGTTAGCGCGCATTTTAACATATCTCATTTAGATATTATTCTATGTTAATGTTATTACATGTTATCATGTCTGATTTTGTCTAGAAAAAGTGTAAAAAAAAATTTTGTTCTTGTAAACTGATGTTATTTATTTACACATGCTTTATATTTAAAGAAGTTATAGATTGTTCACTTTCTGAAACTTACTTTGAAAACTGCTGTACTTATGTTGTCTTAGAAGTCTTGCAATAAAGCTGATGTAAAAGACTGAATTTTACATTTTATTACACTGCAACTTCCCTTCAATTCACTCATTATATTCTTAAAAAGTTTCTTTGCCATTGAATGAAGATTGTCCAACGAATGCATTACTCAAGGAAATACTACAACCAACGTAAACATATTTTTGGCAAATTATTATTAAATCAGTGAATGCATCACATACTTCGACTAACCTTAGGTTTATCTCCTGCTGGTTGGTTTATCTGCAGGGAAATTCTGCGTTTACGTTTGCGTGTTACTTTGAATACAATAATGTTTCAAAACTATAAAAAATATGGCTGCAGCAACAATTTTTTTCCTAGCTGTATGATAGAGATTTCCATGATTTACGAGAAAACTATATAACTTTAATAATTATAATCATATTTATTATTCTCTAAGTTACGTAGACTCATATCTTTCTTATGGCAATGGGCCTGATAGTTTCAGTTGCGTGGGCGATGTTTGAGTTGATGTTTTGGCTACATGCACAAAAGAAGATAATCTGTTTGCTACAGTAGTAGGGTTATGGCGGATCTGTTGCAATGTATTCTAAATGGGAGCTGTGTGTCTGTGACTGTGGCTGTGACTGGCAGTCTTCGACTCAACTCGGGGGTGCTCGGCAGTCTTCGGCTCGACTCGGAGGTGCTCGGCTGTCTTCGGCTCGACTCAGGTGGTGCTCGGAAGCCTTTGGATCGGGATTGTCGTACATACCCGAAGGCGCTCGGGAGTTACGCCCACTAATTCTTCAAGCATATGTTTGTTTCTGGTAGCCATATTGGTTTTATAGGTATGTCAAATCGTAAATATGTATTTATTATCCGATTTAAAGAAATTATTTAAACAATTATGGTTACAGTTCTTGATGTGGTTCTTCGATGTATCATACTGTATAAACTGTGTGTGGCCATTGTCGTAATTCTTCCTCATGCGAAAAGGACTCTTCGTACAGGTGATTCTTTCAAGTCGACGATCATTTTGACAGAATGTAAAAACTCGATTGCCGAATCGACACAGTCGACAATCAGACAGCGATGATGCAGGTCACGGCTCCATGTTCGATGAGGTCAAAGCAGGCCTTCATATTCACAATTCATATTCATTGTATAGCGAGAAAATGCTTCCAGATCGATGATAATTCTCGACGCCTGAACATCAACTAAGATAGCAGTGTGCGTCAGCGCTCCATACATACATTTTCCCATCACTCGGAAAGCCGCCAGTTTCTTTCTAAGGCCGAGAGAATATTAATATATTTATGATTTTGCGCTTCGAACTCAGGACCCTATGACACGCCTAAGAGATGAATATGGCTTAAGTGTATATGTTAGGCACGTGTAGGCACGTGAAGAGACAGAAAATCACGCACAAAGTTAGTTATAAGTGATCCGAATCTCATGCCATTAATACAATTCCAAACCTCTTATTGCATTGTGACTCCAGAAATATATTTCTTTCATCACTGGGTAAAAACAGAATTTTTTTTTCTGAGACCGATAGAAAATTAATATTTTCATGGTTTCGGGTCTTGAACTGAGGGCCCCATGCCATGACTAAGCCATGAATAAGGCACTTTGTGTCAGTTGCGCATGAATATTCAATAGTGGAACATTAATGTACGAAAATCGCTAAAAAGGCTTCAAAAACTTTGGTCGTTAATTGAATTGCGAACCACTTATCTTACCCTGATCCCCATATCCGATAGCTAAAACCATCGTTTCGCCTTTATTATGCGTTCCTAAAACGGTCTATAAAAATGTTTCTAAGTCCGGAAGTGAATTAATAATTTTTTTTTATAGTTTTGGATCATAAACTCAGGTCTCTAAACCCTACCTCACCTTTGGATATAGCTTATTTCCTTATATCAGGTGCGCATGAATATTAAAAATTGAGAAATTAATGTACGAACATCGCTAAAAAGGCTTCAAAAGCTCGGGTCAACAATCGATTTGCAATCCTATTATCTCACTCTGATTCCTATATCCGTTGGCTAAAACTTCCGTTTCGCCTTTAATATAAATTCCTTTAATATTCGCCAAACAATGGGAAAAATAACCACATATTTTTCTAAGTCTGATAGAAAATTTATATATTTTATAACTTCGGGACTTGAACTCAGGTCCCTACACCATACCTCAACTTTTGAGATTGCATAAATGTACGTACATCAGGTACGTATAATCATGTAAACAGACAGAAAATCACCTATACAGTTCGTTAAAAATGATCCAAAACTCGGGTCGGTATTAGAACTGTGGATTCATCGTGTATATCGTCTTTATCCTTCATCCAAAAATTGTCTAACAACATACATTATAAGTTTCATACACCATGTACTTATACGGGATTTATTCCAGCATTTTTTACTAAAGTGTCATTTAGGTGGTTCTTACATGTAAACTAGTAGAATGATATGCATATTTTAGTGCAAGGGCGTCGGGCGTCGGAGCACTGGAGCTATTCATGCTCTGTCATTCCGGTCCTCCAGCCGCTATATTGTCGGCAATGTAGGATGTCAGTGACTTCGGCCTTTGACCTTGATTCCAGTGACCTTTAACCTTGAAAACCCAAAAACATTCAAAAAAATTCAAAAAATCCCAACAAATCCTAAAAAATTATAAAATATTTATTAGAAAATCATGAAAACTTATTAACAAATTATAATAAAATATTAACAAACTTTTTAAAAATTTATTTTTAAAAAATTTTCATTTCCCAAGGTCTCCCCAGCACCGCGTCCAGCAGACAACTGACCCCCTCCAATAAATCACATTTTCTTAACATTCTCCCCCTTTCCACCCATACTCGCAATGATCCCCCCTTCCCTCAACACCTTACTCCACTCCACCTCACTCCTTTTCTTCGTTCATACCATCGTCTGCTTATCAGCTTTAAGTCGAGCCCCCACCTACCCCATAACCTACTTAGCCAACAAAAAATAGTAAAATTTATTTATGCTGAATTAATTTCGTTATTTATAAAAATATATATAATAAAGACTTAAAGTACAAAAACGCATGATTAGTTTACTGCATACAAAACATTAATTCTGTCGACAAGTACAAATTTTGGAGACATGATGAATGGTTTTTTTAATATGTATGGATAAAGACGGGCGACAAACCCATGGACATTGACGAATAATGGAAAGATTGTGAAATATTGATGAACATATTGTGAAAGATTGATGGAAAGATTGCAAAATTGATGGAAAGATTGTAGTGCATGTGGTGCTGATTTTGGTGTGTGTGGTGCTGATTGTGGTGCATGTGATGCTGATTAATGAAAAGATTGCGAAAGATTGATGGGCAGATTGAAATATTGATGGGAATATTGAAAGAATAATGGAAGTATTGAAAGATTTACAGAAAGATTGAAAGATTGGTGAGGATTGGCGAAGATTGTAAAATATTGATGGAAATATTGGAAGATTAAAGGTTTGATGAAAATATCGTTAGAATGATTGGACGATTGACGGGTCGATGGTTAAGAAGAGCATGGAAGTAAAAACTGTTCATCACACTCATGCAATCCAAATCTCCAGGGCCTGGCAGTATTGACATTTAAATTAACGCCAATTAAGCCTAAAAAAGTTTTGGTAGATGCTTATCCATACAATGATTATAACATACTGGTGCATACACAAATTTAAAAAAAATTATGAGTAGCATACTTAATGCATACAAAACTGCCGAGGCAGTGAATAATTANGTGCATACACAAATTTAAAAAAAATTATGAGTAGCATACTTAATGCATACAAAACTGCCGAGGCAGTGAATAATTTGCAGATTCTGCCATCGTGTATTAATTAGTCTTCAAGAGAGGGGACTGGAAATGTAATAATTGAATGAGAGACTTTTGCATGTTTCCGCAATACCCTATGCACATATGTATAATTTCGGCACAATATCAAAAATAAGCAAATAATTTAAAATTTAAAATACTTTTTTTTAATTGGATAATAAATACATATTTACGATTTTACGTACCCTATTCCTATAAAAACAATGTGGATACCAGGATCAAACATATGCTTGGAGAATTAATGGGCGTAACTGCCGAGCACCTTCGGGTATGTACGACAATCCCGATTCAAAGGCTTCCAAGCACCTCCGAGTCAATCCGAAGACTGCCGAGCACCTCCGAGTCGAGCCGAAGACTGCCAGCCACAGCCACACAGCTCCCATTTAAAACGGATTGCTACAGATCCGCCATAACCCCACTACTTACCTCATCTATGATTTATTCTGTATATAGTCTATTCACACATGCTTACACTTTTTGAATCAAACTTTTGAAAAAATCGCTCTGTGTGTGACGTGTTTATTTTCTAAATATATAATGTATCACAAGTTTTTTANAATCAAACTTTTGAAAAAATCGCTCTGTGTGTGACGTGTTTATTTTCTAAATATATAATGTATCACAAGTTTTTTATAGTTTTATTAAATAAAAGTATCTTATTTTTGGTTAAATTGAAATTTTACGTGTGTTTTATCTATAAATGTTAATATTCCATTTATAATTCACATCAATAATATCAGTGAGAAGATAGGAGAGTTGGCAATGCCTAGTAGGATATAGTTCACATGCAAAATGTTGTTAAACTGAGTGCGCACGAATGCGGTGCGTAGTCCCTCTGGTGTAATTGCTTAGTCTTGGTTAAAGCTTTGTTTGCATGGGGCGGAGGATTATTCTGAAAGTAGAACTTTAGCAGGGNTGTAATTGCTTAGTCTTGGTTAAAGCTTTGTTTGCATGGGGCGGAGGATTATTCTGAAAGTAGAACTTTAGCAGGGCTTCAGAAAAGTTGGAAGTAACTGTGAATGGTGATGCGGTGAGATAATGTATGCNTGAAAGTAGAACTTTAGCAGGGCTTCAGAAAAGTTGGAAGTAACTGTGAATGGTGATGCGGTGAGATAATGTATGCCTCTGTCACACTGCCTAATTTTCGTCTTCAAATATATTTCACTGTAAAATTTTCCTTGCAACAAATTTCGTCAAATAGCATTGAAAGTGTTTTAAAATATGTCACAATATTTTTTTTTTTCAAATTGAGGTCTTGCTGTTATATTTTATGCAGTTAATTACAGTAAAAAAATGTACCGATATATGTTCACTTATTTACTAAATTAAAATTTTATTTATCAGAGATGTTTCCTGTACACAATGAAATTTAATGCCTATGAGTTCTTAAAATTTTGTGCAATATTCACTTGAAACAGCATTCATGCTCAGACAGTTTACACGTAAATTAACTATCTTCATGCCCTTATGTTGTTCCCAGCAAGTGCTCGTTGTTTTAAAGTTTCGTGACGTCCATTTTTATCGTGGGCGATTCTAATTGACTGAGCACGCCAAACGTCAAAAAAATTTTTATAACCGGTTCAATATTCAAATGTTTGATGGAAACTGAAGGCTCTCAAAATTTTTTAGACAAATACAGCGGTGTGTATGACGTTTCGGTGACGTCACAACTGTCTGCATTTGACCAAACTTGCTTGGAAGCAGTTCGAGGGAAAAATTTGACAGTGTGACAGAGGGCTTAACCCCCTTAACATATTACACCGAGCGTACCCGTTTACGTGTAGCATGTTGCAGAATTGATGAAATCGTTGGTCGTTGTTCTATAAGTCCAGAAGCTCGCGCCAATAGAGACAGCGCCTTTCCTTGGGCAATGCTATTGGTGGCTGCTGACACGCCAATTATTTTATAATTGGTTGTTTATTGATCCATGTATCTACTGAAAACATTCCCATAGGTTCCAGAGGGTCAGTTGTTATGAGTAGGGGCAGTGACTTTTCGCGTGAAAATCGGAGCACACAGTAGACTTCAATACTATATACACACCTCAGCTGTCGTTATTCCTCCATTGGCTGCTGGTGCAGTGTCCGTCTTTGACCAAGCCACTCAGGACTAAGTAACTCCGACAATGAACCTTCGTGATTCGTGCGCAAACGGTTAACACGGGCCAGAACATTTTTTTAGCCAACCAAAGAAGCTGGACGACCCTACAGTGCTTTGGACTGTATATTGTCTCGAAATCTTTTCGCGAAATATCACTGCCCCTAGTTATGAGAAATCCGTAAGTATATTTCACACCGTATATTTCTTGTTTCGCAACACCTGAAATGAGAAATGAATGTGTACGTCGAGGAGTTACGGGAAGAGCGGGCGGGCAGTGCAACGATCCCCGCGGGGCCGCGTGTTTCAGGCGACATGAGCGATTGCCGCCACAGGCGCGCACGGCACGCGTGACAGCCACACCGCGTGCAGACACGGCGAACCACACCTGCGTGCTACCGCTCACGCACGCTGTGTATCAATTTATGTGTACCAGCAGCCCGTCCACCGCCAGCCGTGCATATTGATGGCCCGCGGGAGGCAGCTATCATGCCCCGTGCAGCCTGGCGCCTCTCTCTACCTGCCGCCTCGGGATATACTTGTTTCACTCGCATGACAACCTGCTAGACAACAAGAAAATAAAGAACAGATCACGCCAAAAAAAATCCTTTAATAATGTTAAAACGGCCCTTTAAGTTTTATACATTTTTGAATGCTCTGGATTTGACTGTTTATACTAATAATAGCAAATTAGTTAAGAAAAAAGTTTGTTCATTGGTTAAGAATCAGCTAACAGAGTTACAATAAAAAAATTTCTGTATAGCGTGTGTCTTATTAATTCAGCCATAAGTTTATTTTGCATTTAGAATAACGTATAGTAAGAAATAAAATTAAAATTTAGCACTTGAATCACTTGCGACTGGGCTTCAAATTCTTACTAGTCTTACTTCGAAGTTAAAATAAAGCGAGTGAAGCTATTTGAGTGGCTCTTAATATCGAGGCCTTGAGAGTCGATGAGGGTAAAATGGGGCGAGTGTGGAGCAGCGCCGGAATGAGAAGNTGGCTCTTAATATCGAGGCCTTGAGAGTCGATGAGGGTAAAATGGGGCGAGTGTGGAGCAGCGCCGGAATGAGAAGGCAGGGAAAACGGGAGATCCCAGAGAAAACCCACCTACCAGCGGCATCGTCCGGCACGATTCCCACTTGCGAAAATCCGGAGCGAACCGGCCGGGGATTGAGCCCGGTTCGCCTTGGTGGGAGGTGAGCAGTCTGACCGCTCAGCCACTTTGGCCCCATTTACTTGTTTCACTCATTCAACATCTAGGTGNTGGTGGGAGGTGAGCAGTCTGACCGCTCAGCCACTTTGGCCCCATTTACTTGTTTCACTCATTCAACATCTAGGTGGATAACAAAAATGGGAATAAAAAAGGCACCATAACTTAAAAATTCTTAAAAACTGTTAAAATGATCCTTTATTTTTTTAAACCTATTTTTCAATATTCCACATTTGTCTGTTTATACTAATAACAGTAAAATAGTTAAGGAAATTACGCCTCAGTGCGTTAATTTTTTTTATAGCAGAAGTTCCCTACAGCAGAGATAATTCCAAACCTTATATATTCTGTTCACAAGGAATTTTTTAAATTTATGTTATACAAAATAGGACATACTGCCAATGAATATTGAAAATATATGTCGGTAGGGACCTTTTAAAAAANAAATTTATGTTATACAAAATAGGACATACTGCCAATGAATATTGAAAATATATGTCGGTAGGGACCTTTTAAAAAATTCGTGAAAAATATATTTTGTTTGAAACGCCTATCTTTAAAATTAACGTACTGAGGCGAAATTTCTTAACATGGGATTTCCTATTAAAATATCGCAGCTGCCAGCAGGTATAGGCTACNTTAACGTACTGAGGCGAAATTTCTTAACATGGGATTTCCTATTAAAATATCGCAGCTGCCAGCAGGTATAGGCTACTCACGGTAAAGTGAGCACTTTTGAAAGTCCTCTCATTTGGAACAATAGTCAATAAATACATTTTATTTTAGCCTTAGACATAACTTCCGAGTGCGGTGAAATATACACACTGTGTTTATTACTTAAATGGCAATATTTATTTAAAAAGGTGGTTAAAGGATAAGAGATGGCTAAAAGGTAAAAGTAACTAGGGCCTCTAAAGTGCCCACTTTACCGAGAACAGCTTATAGACAGTAACCTTAAGAGAAAAAAATGTTTGTTCATTTGTTAAGAATCATCTAACAGAATTATGATTAATTTATTGCTATATAGTGAGTCACTGATTAACTAATTAATTTAGCCATAAGTTTATTCTACATTTAGAATAAAGTAGAATAATAAATAAAAAGGAAATGTAACACTCGAATCACCTTCGACACGGTTTCAAACTCTTACTATTCCAACTTTGAAGTTCTTTGAAGTTAAAATAAAAAAACAAAACATATGCTACCCCCACACTGAATTTGAGGTTATTTATTCCATTTTTTTTGTGTTATAATACTTATTTGAAACCGAATGCAAAAACAGCTTAATTTTATCCCAAAATATGTTTAAGTTAAAGCTATGATCCTTGTTATCATGTAAACTTAATTTAAAACTATTATTATGATTTGCTTGGCACTTATATTAAATTATCTGTAAACATTTTATTGAAGTAAACAATTTTCTTGGAGGCGGGGAAAAAATATTGCTCTCATTAATATCCTTGGAATAAAATTGTGTTACGAATTTCCTTTTGGAAATATCTTCCAACCATAATTTCTGTATGGCTGACAATAAGAAATATTATTCACATACAGATTATGAAAAATACTTTGTCACATATTACATAGCTTTCCAGTTATGATGGTTCTTCGACTTTTGATATTTAATTTAATTTAAATTTAATATTTTTAACGGGAAACTCGTGATAACGTTCTACATATCAAAAGTATATAGTTCATAGGTAAATAAATATCTATGTAAGTCACGCTTTATCCTCCTTTCTGCTCACATTTTTATCCTTCTGACAAATGTAAAACTTATTATTATGGATATATAAAAGTAGCACTTAAAGCGGACATGGAAACCNTTTTTATCCTTCTGACAAATGTAAAACTTATTATTATGGATATATAAAAGTAGCACTTAAAGCGGACATGGAAACCGGAAGTTCATGGAAACTGGAAATTCGTTGCCAGTCAAGTTGGCAACGAATTTCTAAAAATAGTTCTAAGTCACAGTGTTTTATTGCGAGAGAAGTATTAAAATGTATGGTTAGTGAAGTCGGTGATCATTGTTTTATAAACATAACAGCCCGAATTTCCACTTTATTCACATATTTTCCATCCTAAGAATTCGACGGTTTTTACTTGGATGACGTAAGACCAAAGCGAGATGATCCATGATAATGTTAATCCTACATACAGCGTAAGGATACAAAATGAGAAGAAAAGAAGTTCCTAAGGAGTGCTCAATTATACCGTGAATAACCTATATCCAGAAATTCAGTTCAATCTCCGACTGGTCTTAAAACATCCATTGCAAGATTAGGCCTACTGAAAANTAACCTATATCCAGAAATTCAGTTCAATCTCCGACTGGTCTTAAAACATCCATTGCAAGATTAGGCCTACTGAAAATTGCGGTAGGGCTTTTACTGTCTTTAATGCTGAACCTAAAAAAAATTGGGATACATTTTTTACCGCAATGATAAAATATTATCATCTAGCACACTACTTGCCATTTTTGAAAATGCACCCACCAAAACATTNTTTTTTACCGCAATGATAAAATATTATCATCTAGCACACTACTTGCCATTTTTGAAAATGCACCCACCAAAACATTTTTTAGATACTCATTGAGAAAAAATTATATATATTGTTTTATGTGATTGTGCGTGGCCAGGTTCGTAGGGATGGACGTCATAATAAAATAAGAAAAAACTAAATTAAACTTACTAATTAATTTTTATAATATAAAAATACAACAAAGCTATTATTCACAATACTATCCCTACTACCAATCCTTTAAAAAATTTCAGTACGCACAATTTTTATGATACACTCAAATTTAGCTGAAATTCTAATCACTAAACTTACATATGATAACCTAGAGCCTCTTAATCTTCAAACATTAATTAATACAATTTCCTTTAGCTTAACCTAAGTTACACAAGAGAGGCGTATTACTGGCTTGTTCTTGGATAATCAACNATTAATACAATTTCCTTTAGCTTAACCTAAGTTACACAAGAGAGGCGTATTACTGGCTTGTTCTTGGATAATCAATAAGCACAGCATGGAAAAAATGGAAATTTGACAACTTAAAAAATGAATGACAATGAAGAATTTTTCTTTTTTTTGACATTTCCTGGATAAAAAATAGTAAATGTTCAGCATTGAGCCGCCGGGGAGTGAACCCGGGATCTTCCCCTTCCAGAGCAAACGCTCTACCGCTGAGCTACATCCCCATCGCACTTTGTTCAGCAAGAAGGTAAATTTCTTGTAACTTACTGGTCAATAGTCTTGCTGGAAATTGTTTTAATAGATTAAAGAGCAGTAAATGTATTCGCTGAATATGCGATAGAACGTGTGATTGCACTGAGTAGGGGAATTAAATAGATTTCCAACCACGTTCCAGGAAAAGATCTAAGCAGTTCAGTGACACGAAACTTCCCAATCGCTATGTAAGGTTCCCGATTACTTTCTGTACTTAGGTGTATAAAGAATGCTATAGGCTATTCACGGTAAAGTGAGCACTTTCGAAAGCCCTCTCATTTAGAATAATAGTAAACAAATTAATTTTATTTTTAGCCTTAGACGTTATCTTCCGAGTGCGGTGGAATCTACACATTGTGTTTATTACTTGCATGGCAATATCTATTTAACAAGGTAGTTGAATGATAAAAAAAATGGATGGAATAAAAAAAATAACTAGGGCCTCATAAGTGCTCACTTTACCGTGAACAGCATACACATACCTTTATACATCACGTTTATTACTAGGCAAAGCAAATCACTATCAAATATGCTCGTATATATTTAAAAGAAATTTTATTTATTTGCTCTACAATGTTCATACCCAATTTTTTCTCATGTCGGAGAAAAATTANATATATTTAAAAGAAATTTTATTTATTTGCTCTACAATGTTCATACCCAATTTTTTCTCATGTCGGAGAAAAATTACTATGAAAATATACGTGGACGGGGTTCATAAAATTACGAGTTAACCCAAATTCGCATTCTTAGGGGGCGTTTTGTAGAACATATTGATAAGTTTACATTTGGGACTGTCCAACTTGTAGAAATCGCATGTGGTTTTCACATTTATCTGATAGAAAGTACTGGATACGATTTTTACGTAATCACATGAAAAAAGCATAACTAACTCACTTGCAGAAATCAGATAGTTTACACTGGAAAACGGCGACACACGATGCCTCAAGTCCTTGCATTTTTTAATTGCCGAATGTAAAATATTTTTGTATGCATTTGATATGTTGCAGTTTCTGCACATTTAGAGTACCTATAATTTTGGCTTCTCTTTACTTTTCAAATGTATCAAGCCAATGTTTTCCAGCATTTCTGGTTTAAATGTTTGTAAATGTTGGTTTCTTTACTTGAGAGTTCCAAAACACATGGTCATGTAGAAACCAATGAATACAAATAATTTATTTCCTGGAAATAATACTACTAGTAAATGTCTTCAAGTTGGATAGTTTATGACACAAACATAAAGAAATATACATATATATTTTTCTGCTAACCAGTTCCTTTAAGCAGATAATATGTAGCAACAGCAAATTTCACGGTCCCATTAATTTGTAGGCTAGACTCCATAGTAATTTGCACACTATGTTATTTACTGCTGGCTCAGTAATTATATTATTCCATCCATGGTTACTTCCAACTTTTCTGGTGCCCTGCTTAAGTTCTGCTTTCAGGATATTTCCCCGCCTCATACAAAGTTTAACTAAATCTAGAAAATTAAACCGCATTTGTGCGCACTCACTTGAATGACATTTTGCGTGAGAACTATTTCTTACTTGTCATTACCAACTCACCTTTTTTCTCTCTGTTTCCATTCACATTAGCTATAAACGATTTTTTTTTATTAATAGTTACAATATAAGTAAAAGTTTAATTTAACCTACAGTAAGATACGTTTGTGCTAACGAAAGTGTACAACGCTTGAGATACATGAAATATCTAGGAAACTACCAAACAGGCCATACGTGGAATTATATTTCGAAAGACCACGTGGGTATAGTGGTCAGAATACTTGCCTCCTACCAAGGCGAGCCGGGNATTAATACAATTTCCTTTAGCTTAACCTAAGTTACACAAGAGAGGCGTATTACTGGCTTGTTCTTGGATAATCAACAAGCACAGCATGGAAAAAATGGAAATTTGACAACTTAAAAAATGAATGACAATGAAGAATTTTTCTTTTTTCTGACATTTCCTGGATAAAAAATAGTAAATGTTAAGTATTGAGCCGCCGGGGAGTGAACCCGGGATCTTCCCCTTTCAGAGCAAACGCTCTACCGCTGAGCTACATCCCCATCGCACTTTGTTCAGCAAGAAGGTAAATTTCTTGTAACTTACTGGTCAATAGTCTTGCTGGAAATTGTTTTAATAGATTAAAGAGCAGTAAATGTATTCGCTGAATATGCGATAGAACGTGTGATTGCACTGAGTAGGGGAATTAAATAGATTTCCAACCACGTTCCAGGAAAAGATCTAAGCAGTTCAGTGACACGAAACTTCCCAATCGCTATGTAAGGTTCCCGATTACTTTCTGTACTTAGGTGTATAAAGAATGCTATAGGCTATTCACGGTAAAGTGAGCACTTTCGAAAGCCCTCTCATTTAGAATAATAGTAAACAAATTAATTTTATTTTTAGCCTTAGACGTTATCTTCCGAGTGCGGTGGAATCTACACATTGTGTTTATTACTTGCATGGCAATATCTATTTAACAAGGTAGTTGAATGATAAAAAAAATGGATGGAATAAAAAAAATAACTAGGGCCTCATAAGTGCTCACTTTACCGTGAACAGCATACACATACCTTTATACATCACGTTTATTACTAGGCAAAGCAAATCACTATCAAATATGCTCGTATATATTTAAAAGAAATTTTATTTATTTGCTCTACAATGTTCATACCCAATTTTTTCTCATGTCGGAGAAAAATTGCTATGAAAATATACGTGGACGGGGTTCATAAAATTATGAGTTAACCCATATTCGCATTCTTAGGGGCCGTTTTGTATAACAGATTGATAAGTTTACATTTGGGACTGTCCAACTTGTAGAAATCGCATGTGGTTTTCACATTTAGCTGATAGAAAGTACTGGATACGATTTTTACGTAATCACATGAAAAAAATCATAACTAACTCACTTGCAGAAATCAGATAGTTTACACTGGAAAACGGCGACACACGATGCTTCAAGTCCTTGCATTTTTAATTGCCGAATGTAAAAGATTTTTGTATGCATTAGATTTGCTGCAGGTTCTGCACATTTAGAGTACCTATAATTTTGGCTTCTCTTTACTTTTAAAATGTATTAAGCCAATGTTTTCCAGGATTTCTGGTTTAAATGTTTGTAAATGTTGGTTTCCTTACTTGAGGGTTCCAAAACATACGGTCGTATAGAAACCAATGAATACAAATAATTTATTTCCTGGAAATAATACTACTAGTAAATGTCTTCAAGTTGGATAGTTTATGACACAAACATAAAGAAATATGCACACATATTTTTCTGCTAACCAGTGCCTTTAAGCAGATAATATCTAGCAACAGGAAAATTTCACGGTCTCATTAATTTGTAGGCTAGACTCCATAGTAATTTGCACACTATGTTATTTACTGCTGGCTCAATAATTATATTATTCCATCCATGGTTACTTCCAACTTTTCTGGTGCCCTGCTTAAGTTCTGCTTTCAGGATATTTCCCCGCCTCATACAAAGTTTAACTAAATCTAGAAAATTAAACCGCATTTGTGCGCACTCACTTGAATGACATTTTGCGTGAGANGAATGACATTTCGCGTGAGAACTATTTCTTACTTGTCATTCCCAACTCACCTTTGTTTCTCTCTGTTTCCATTCACATTAGCTATAAACGATTTTTTTTTTATTAATAGTTACAATATAAGTAAAAGTTTAATTTAACCTACAGTAAGATACGTTTGTGCTAACGAAAGTGTACAACGCTTGAGATACATGAAATATCTAGGAAACTACCAAACAGGCTATACGTGGAATTATATTTCGAAAGACCACGTGGGTATAGTGGTCAGAATACTTGCCTCCTACCAAGGCGAGCCGGGNATACGTGGAATTATATTTCGAAAGACCACGTGGGTATAGTGGTCAGAATACTTGCCTCCTACCAAGGCGAGCCGGGTTGGATTCCCGGCGGGGTCGCTCCCGGATTTTAGCATGTGAGAATCGTGCCGGACGATGCCGCTGGTCGGCGCGTTCTCTCGAGGATCTCCCGTTTGGGCGCTGCTCCATACTCACCTCACTTCACCCTCTTCGGCTCTCAAGAACTCGATGTTAAGAACCGCCCATATATCTCCACTCCGCTCAAAGGTTTGATTCAAAAGTGTGAAGATACTGCGATCAGACCATAGACAGTTCAGTTTTACCCTCCGGAAGGTACACTCTAAAAAAATCCATACATAGTTTTCTGTACGACAAAGAAAACCATTTCTTTGAGGCTGTTTTGTTTACAGCAACAAACTGTAGCTTTTTATTCAAAAAGGAGGTTACAGGAACATAAGTTTGCTGCTAATAAATATTTTCTTCGCAAGTTTTGGTTTTATAGCAATATTACCTTTCGTTGTAGCAAATAAATTAACATTATCTGAGCTGCTTTTGTCCACAGGAAAGAAATATTGCTTTGCACCAAAGGTAACGGTTTAAAGGTTTCCTGTCGTACTTTGTAGTTTTCAGTACGTAACTGTTGTCCCAACGCCAACGTTCATAAACCAATACGTATATTCTGCAGTCGCGAAACTGCAGCTGAACAAATTTATAGTCCTCCTGCAGACGTTTAATGTCATTCTGAAGTTCGGTGATTCTCCACACCACTAGTGTCAATTCTTGCCAAGAGGTGGCATTGTATTCTGGCCCATGTTACTTCATCAAATAACACGGCTATCAAAAGTAATACGAACGCAATTAAGACAAAGTGGTCGTGTGGTGTAGGTACGTTTGTTTGTCAGAGAACAAATTTTCTTTACAGTGCAACTGACATTACCACAAAAGCGTCTGCTGAACTATTGTAACGACAATACAAGGTTATCGTAGTCATTGCTATATAGATCAAACAAATATTAGGCTTGTGGCAGGTGGTTCATATTTGAACAAATTTTTCTTTGCGACAACAAATTATGTGTCGCAGCAAAGAAACAGCGTAGTACGAGATTCCGACCTTGTTTGCGCGGATGTTTGTTGTTGGAGAACTTGGGGACGTTTATAATAAACTGCAATCCAATCTCAAAAGTGATTTAACAATTACACGTGTTTGAATTGTGCCTTATATTTAAATTAATTAGCGAAAACTTCCTGTTGCTTATAAGGAAATAAACACGATAGGCTGGTTGGCCAACCGTGAAAAACCTGTATAAACAGATATATTAAAAATTCTAACACATACTAAATGACAAGCTAGGATTCAAATACGTGCGTATTTTTGTTATTTTTTCAAGCGTCCCGCGACTTGTTTGACACTTTCTACAGGACTAGGAGTGAATAACAGCCATTCGACAAAATGCCACTGCCCACACATGCATGTATTTTAACGGGCACGCTGATTGGCATGCGCCCTGTTAAGTTGGTAACGACAGAGGAGAAGTAGTTCCATGTATTGGCGTCGAATAAAAAGTGCTAGGTAAACATTTGTGAACACTGAAATTATTTCTTCTGTTGTCTATTTTTTAATGCATATGAGTGTAAGAATTTGAAATTTTGTAAAATATCTACATTCCTACTAATTTTAGAGTTTCACTTGTTTGACGCATGAATAAAGTGATCAGGCCCATGGAAATGTTCATTTCACATACGGCAAGAGAATACACAATGTCCATACAAGTAGATGGTAAGGAGGTCTTTCAAAAGTGCTCATGTTTACCGTGAACAGTATACGATACTTTAAGTGCTAGCTTACTCTGCAATTAATTTTACGCGTTATAATGACTGATTTAAGTACGGCGAAAGAAAAAATTAGAGTAATGTGTCTGATGTGTCTGAGCGAAGAGTGATGCCAACAATATAAAAGTTTGAAATAGCATTCCTCAGAATTACATGGTGACAGAATTTTCAAAAATTCTTTCAGTCAGTAACAATGTAGGCCTACACGAAATGTCTACTTGCACGAAAGCATTAAAAATGGCGTTGCATGAAACACAGAGATTAACATTTAATAATTCCCTGTTATTAACGAAAATAATCCAATAGGACTTAGATTTCTATGACAAATTTTGATGTAAATTGCAATTGTGTTAAATAAAACGTGCACTGGGTAAATATGGTTTCCGCGTCTCACGATTCTGAACACGAATGCCAAAACCACACGGCGTCTTTGGGCTACACTGCAGAGGGGCACCAGNTTCCGCGTCTCACGATTCTGAACACGAATGCCAAAACCACACGGCGTCTTTGGGCTACACTGCAGAGGGGCACCAAGTCACTCTGAACTCCAGGTGAAAAACACTGTGAGGTAATTCGTTACTGCGAAACAATAAAGAGAGTATTATACGAGNGTCACTCTGAACTCCAGGTGAAAAACACTGTGAGGTAATTCGTTACTGCGAAACAATAAAGAGAGTATTATACGAGTTATGATTAGATACGTGCAAAATTAGCTTTAATTTCTGGCAGCAAGTTCCAAGATTTTATGTGGTCGTTTGATTTCTGCCACTGGCTGACAATTTATTCGGCACGCTTGGGATGAATTTCTAGCTAATGATAAAAAGTTTAACGCCAGAGTAACCAGTCTACTGTAGCATAGTCATGCATGCAAGTATCTTCGTATAATCACCCGGGCCACTCCAATCACGGTTTGTTCTCGGTAGTGCGTAGATCAGCGAAGCCTGCATACGTTAATGTGTAATTATGCTGTGAATATACAACTGTTACTATATAAAGTTGGGAACTTCACTATGCATGCCATTCTTTGATTAATAAATGTAGGAAAGCTACCAAAAACTTCACCAATCGTGCTTTTTCAATATGCGTATATGACGCCGTGGTGAATTTGCGAACACTCTCTTAGAGCTCAGGGAAATTTCGCTATTTGAACGACGTGCAGAGAGTCTCCATTTTTCTATGCATTTTCGAACGTCAGATATTTGTTCATTACTTGTTGTCTTTCTTTCTTTGCAGGTTTGTTATTGGCTCAAAGTTCACCTGGGTGTGTCTAATAAACTTCATCTAATTTATACTTGTGACCTAAAACTAATTCGCAAAATTTTTCCACCCCTACACATACACTAAAGACGAGGTAGATTGACGTTTTCTACGTATGCCGCTAAGATAGGCTCACTACTAACCACAAGTACTTGTAGACCTATCTGTTCGAACAAAGACGTAGTGTTTATTTACATTTAGTTTTCCTAAATACTAATGTCCTTATTGATACTACTTTAATATATCCTAGTTGCTTGAAAACCCAGCTGGGATAAGTTTGCAGGATTGCAAAACAGACGTTTCTCTAAACAGTTATACTAACCAACATTTTGTACACGTGGTTTTAATAGGTCTGTTGGAAAACAGCTATTAAATGTTAGGGATCAAAAATTGGTTTCTCCGCGGCTGGCATACCAACGATTATTCTTAACCTTACATTAAACGTCGTGAGATGATTAATTTTGTAAAAAGAGAAAGAAAACTTTGTACGTCTAAGGGCCCACAATACCTACTGAAGGAAGTACGCGCCCTTAAAACTCGAGATTTCAAGAATACTTTATAAAAAATAGTTGTTATGAAGCAATAAACTAAAGAATTAGTGGTTTCATGGATTGAAATCTTACATAAGTGACAGTTTTATGGGTAAGACATTATATTTCATTAACACTTTGAATTATGCTGATGCAATATTGCGTCGCCATGAATTTAACTGAGTTTTACAGAGTTTGCTGTAGCATTACTACATCCGCAGACTCTGAAGACACAGGTGATGGAATATTACTTCGCCAGCAGTGTTTAAAAGGTTCTCTGTAATGTAATATTACGACAGTGTAAATAACTCAAATCGACAGGATGGATTCTATAAGATTCCACATAGGAAAAAAATATTTAATTGGGATACTTTAAACTCGGGTATATTGGCAGAGATCTGGATAGTAATGAATGTTTCTCAGGCTAGTAAACGTATATGTTATTATGTGAACCAATAAGATGGCTGTAAGCGCTAATACAGAGAACACCATAAGAAATGGCCATGCAGTCTTGATCATTGGCGACTCACTTCTAACTTGTCGTAGTTTGCAGTAAATCGGCACAGCGCTCAGAAGACTTACAGGTTGCATAGCTAGCAGGCGAACAACAACGCAGGTGTTTTTTCCCGAGAATCGTTCGCCTCAGGGCTTGCGTACTCCCGGGGTTGGGATGCCGGGTCGCTAGGGGCCCGCGGCTGTTTGCATCGCGGAGGGCAGGTGTAACCCCGCGAAAGGGGGCGGTGACCCCCGCCGCCACCTGCGCCCCACGGGGGTATAAATACGGCGGCGGTGGGCCCGTCGGAGGCACACTGCAGCCGTGAAGAGACGCCGCCTCCCGCCGCCTCCCAGCAAGGTGAGTCCTCTCAGGCAACTTCAGGCTCCTCGGAGACTGTGCTCTCACACGAGGGGAGTCCCGCCCATTCTCCAACTTCGGGGATGACTCGAGAACTTCTGAGCAGCGAGTAGGTGTTCATGTGGTTCGGAACCCACTAAACTTAGCTCTCGTCGTATTCTAGCCCCTTTGCTTCCCAGGCTCCCGTCTACCTGGAGCTTTTTTCTGCTTTCGAGACCGAGAAGCGCGGGAGCGATAAGGACGGAACTGCCGCGCGCATCAAGTGCCCCATCGCCTCTACGCGCAAGGCTCTGAACTGACGTGCAGCGTTCTCGTAGCACTGCGTGTACCTATGGGACTTCCAGCAGTGACCCTATTGTTTTATTCATGGGAAGTCTGTAGGAAGGTTCAACGCAGGGTCCTTGAGTAGTTTTGCATGTGTCTGACGCATATATTTCGAGGTTCGACGTTTTTAAAAAAAAAGCTATTTTAGCCTTTCTGGAGTACTCCGAAATAGTGCTTCTAACGTGCGCGACGTCTGGAAAGCACTCAACAGCCCTCCTCTGACGTGTTTGTTTGGTGGGAGAACGAGTACTTCAAACACACTGCAACGCTGTTCCAAGTGCCAGGTAGGCGGGAACCTGAAGAGTAAAGGCGTGAAACAGCCTCTTGTACCGCGGACTCAAGTTGCGCACTGCACTGGCCGGTAACATGTCAGGTAAAGGCAGTTCACGATAAAGCGAGCTCTTTTGAAATCAACCTCTGGAAAAAGTCACTGCCTCTACCTGCACACCTTTTAAAGGCCACGCTGAGTGGCATGCGGCCTGTAAGGGTTGGTAACGACGGAGGGGAAGTAGTTCCATGCCTTAACGTCGAATGAAAAAAATATGTCAGCTGAAAATTTGTGAAAACTGAAATTATTTATTTTCGTTTTCTCTTTTTGAATGCATAAAAAATGTAACGATAAGCAAAAATTGTAACGTATTTACTTTTCTAATTATTTATCCGCAACACTCGACTGACGCATGGATAAAGTGATGAGGACCATAGCAAACGTTTATTTTACATAAGGTGGAGGAATACATAATGTGCCTGCAAGTAGATCTTAAGCAGGGCTTTCAAAAGTGGCCAGTTTATCGTGAACAGGCTATAGCTGTTGGTGAGTCAGCGCCTGGTAACTCACTTGCCAATCGGGAATTCTTTATTTTTGTTTCGTAGCACCCAATGGCCAGTATGACACAAAACACGTATCAGAGCCTCCCGCAGCCAATCAGTGTATGTGTATAATCCATTCACGGTTACTTCACACTTTTCTGAAGCCCTGATGAAGTCCAACTTCCAGGATATTCCTCCGTCGCGTGCAAACTAAGCTTAACTAACTCTAGAAAATTACACCAAAGGACAATGCACCGAATTCGTGCGCACTCAGTTGTAATGATATTTTGCGTGAGAACTATTTCTTACTTGGCGCTACCAACACACATGTTTTCTCACTGTCTTTCCTAATATTTATTATGAAAGAATTATTATTTTGTATTAATAAAATACAGATAAAACTCTAACTTAACGAAAACTAAGATACTCTCGTGTTAACAGAGGTATAAAACGCTTGTGATACATGTAATATTTATGAAATAATTAAACATGTCATACATCGAGTGATTTTTCAAATGTTTGATTAAAAAAGTGTGAAGAAAACGCGGATAGACTATACATCCACGTCATAGAGTAGATAAGTGCACATATATGAAATGTTGAGGCCGTTTCTTTGATGTGCGCGTAGCTGTTCTCCGACAGGCTGATCAAAACTGTGGGAACGGGCATCGTGTCTGATTGGCTACTGCGTGTTGCGAAAGATATCCTATTGGCTGACGTGTATGTTACCAGGCACTGTATGGCGAAAACCCGTTCCCACGTGTTGCTGGTCTGTGAAGTCATTTTGCTGGCGTGTGCGACTGAAGTTCGGGGGGTGTATAGCATATTCACGGTAAAGTGAGCACATGTGAAAGCCCTCTCATTTTTAATAATAGTCAATAAATATATTTAATTTTAGTCTTAGACGTTAACTTCCGAGTGTGGTAGAATATACACACTATGTTTATTACTTACATGGCAATTTTTATTTATAAAAGGTGGTTACAAAATAAAAACTGGCTGAAAGAAAATGTAATTAGGGCGTCAAAAGTGCTCACTTCACTGTGCACAGCCTACAAGCAGATCTTTGCAACCTCTGTAAGTACTCTGTGTCCACTTCATAGGAGCCGCCACACCATTTAACTCATAGACTAAAGATAAGTTAGACCGATCTCGCTGGCTTCGCACGAGTCTCCATGTCCCAACATTCAACTGCTTTTCTGCCAACACGTCTGGCAAAAATGGCGTGGATTGGATTTGAGGTTAGAATACTGTAATACTGTAAACAAGTGCTTTGAGATGTTTTTATATTTCCTCTAACGAATTTGTAATGCAGTTTGATTAAATTCAAATCTGTAATAGTATTTTATTCACATAATTGTTAGGGGTACCTGTTTTTTCGCAAAAATATCTCAGGACATGTTCGTGTTCCAAAACACTTCAGTTCAGAACCACTCTCGTGACTGGTTCATTAAAAGTGTTACGCGTCTTCCATGTCTGCCCGCGAATCACGGATGGTCAGTATCGGAGAAACTTACACCAAGACAAGCGGCCAACAGCCATAGGATATTTANATTCTGCATTGGTCCACTCGTGTAACAGACTCTCTTCACACAAAGACAAGCGGCCAACAGCCATAGGATATTTAAGTCTAGCCTTCGCGTAAATCTTTCCGCGAAAAAAAACAACGTAACCCTAATAACAGCGTATGTAATTTAAAAGCTAAGATATAAACAAGCACGTTCAGCATTGTTGACGATGTGACTTTGACAGTTGTGTTGCTTTGGGGTAGGTCAGTTTTGGGGACGCGCGCAGAAGACGAATAAGCAGTCTACCTCATCGTTAGTCTATGATTTAAATCCTGCATACTAATACGGGTTTCTGTTTCCAGACAGCGATTTCGGAGCGAGACGCCTACCACCGTGGATGGAGTAAGGTCAATAGATGGCTGGATAAATATTTGGGGTGTTTATTTGTAATACACATGTGGAAATATAATAATAATAATAATAATAATAATGCTAGTTTCAGAATTAAAAACCATTAACATATTTTCAAAAATTCAATTTTTATAATTATTAAAATATAAAATAGAAATTTTTAGAAGTCGAGATATATACTAAACATATTTTGAAAATTTTTCAATTTTGTAAAAGTGTAGATGCTGTTGCACAAAACAGAAGAAAATCTGTCCGGAATTAAAAATATGTCAAGAGTTGGTTATCTTTTACTTTGTAAATATATTTCATGATTAAAAGATTGCACGCCTTGCTGTGATCCAGAAATATCGCGCGTTCACTACTGGCGAGGACTGTGTTTGCTCAGCTGAGTGCTGTCCCACCTGTGCCATTTTCCTCTGCTCTCGTCTCGAGTGATGTATCTGGCCGAGTGCTGATCCACGACACGTGTGTTAGATCTGCGAGGAGAGGAGGCAATTTGAGGGAAGGGGACAAGAGTAGAGAGAAATGGAGACAGAGACGTCGGAGAAGAGCGTCTTCTTCAGACATCTAGTCGGTGTTCGGCGTCGGACGCGGGCAGCCGCTGCACCCCCCAACTTCCGGCTCGCGACACGAAGATGGCGATCGTGGACCGGAAGTAGCTACCGCCGGTCACCAGGTGTCACGGTAAAACTTCCCTCGTCGGTATCCGTTCCCGGAGGGACGCTTTTTGGCTGCCGACATTTCGGACATACTTGTTACCGCAGCCGTTTCAACCCCAAAGCTTTAGCTTTTTAAAATCAATATTTTTTTTATCATAAAGTTATACTTGGGGTATCGGTCAACGGTTCCTGTATGCAAAATATGTAGACTACGGAAGTTTAACACTTTCGCGACTAAGCCATATTGTACTTAACACTTTGAAACCCACTTTAATTTACGGTTTCAGGTGTTGCAAACAAAACATTTTGTGATGCGCGCTCTACTTAAGCAGGCAGAACACTTGTTTCGTTGTCACAACCAATGAACTGTAGGCGATATGTTCGGCCACAGTAATATGAGCCAATCATGACCTAGAGCAGTACCAACAGGTAAGATCATTGGTCGTTAAGCTTCGCAGTGTGCGGTACATACAGAAAATTACCTGCACGTGCGTAGTGTACACAATTGTGTAGACTGGGTCTGAATGAACTAACAATACAGTGAAACAGCCGCTCGTACCGAGCTCTAGCTGGGTATGCGAAAGGCAGTTACTAGCCAGCAACGTTTCGTTAGCCTATCAGCGCCTAGTAACATACTGCCACGAGGTAGCCCAACCATTAAGGGTATCTCACGCAGCATGCAGTAGCCAGTCAGGACACAACACCAGTTTCAGAGCCTCGCGGAGCCGCGGTGGTGTAGCAGTCTGACCACTCGCCTCCCACCCGGGCGTGCCGGGTTCGTTTCCCGGCGGGGGTCGCTCCCCGGATTTTCGCAAGTGGGAATCGTGCCGGAAGATCTCGCCGGTCGGCGGGTTCT
>NQII01010751.1:24472-34603 GCA_002778355.1 Clitarchus hookeri
CCCTGACCGTCAATAATGGCGCTGCTCCATGCTCACCTCGCTTCACCCTCATCTGATCTCAAGACCCCCGATGTTAAGAGCCGCCCAAACCTCTCCACTCCAAACCCTCGAGCAGCCAATAAGGGGATGGGTACGCCCACATCAAAGAAAACGTCCAGTAATTTCGTCTCCGTGTCCTAACTCTGCAACTATGTGCGAGTGTAGCTCGAGGTAGTTGTACACATATCAAGGATTAACAATACGATACGAATTTTAAAGATATGCACAATACTGTCCAGCACCATAATACAATTCCATAAGCTGGCTTTTGTGGAGACGGCTTGGATTTCAGCTTACGATATAAGAGGTTCTGGAATAAATTATCTAGGTGTTACGTAAATGTGTTGCATTTGTTTGGATTTAAATACTAAATAAGGGTATTAGTAAAACTATTAAAACGTTTTATTATGACTAGGGCCTCCCGTTCTTCGCGAAAATATTCCGCGACTATAGTTGTACTCCAAAACACGTTATTTCATAACCAGTACCGCGGTTGGATGATTCTAACTCGCGCGCGTCTTAGATGTCTGCCCGCGAATCACAGACGTGCAGTAACCTCATTCTAATTGGCCAGTGTAAACATAACATTGTGAACAACTTTCCATTATTCTGAATTTTTTTNCGTGCAGTAACCTCATTCTAATTGGCCAGTGTAAACATAACATTGTGAACAACTTTCCATTATTCTGAATTTTTTTTAAAGTTTAATGATTTAACGTTTTAAATGGCTAACCTAGTTAGTTATACAGGAAATATAAGTATTGTAATNTTTTTTTAAAGTTTAATGATTTAACGTTTTAAATGGCTAACCTAGTTAGTTATACAGGAAATATAAGTATTGTAATTTTAATGTTAGAACTGCCTTAAAAAGTTTTAATGAATTTTGTGGTTATTTAAATTGCTGTGAAGTAATCTCATAGACTTTATTTTGCTTTTTAAAAAAAAATAGTTTTGTTTCGCCTTGCTGCTTAATATTGTGCATTAAGTTTTAATTGTACCCGAAGGTAAGATCTATGATATTTTCCGGGAGGAGATATTCAAGCGAGCATTTTATTATATATGAATACATGGATTGTCGCCTGGTTTGCTGATTTTTGCTGTCATGGATATAAAGCAGGACGAGAGGTTTAAGTATATTGCTGCGATGTCATTACCTCTTGTGGCCTTGAAGAATGGAGCCGTTTGACGACGTCAAATTCCATCCTGCGATGTAAAGGTCGTAATAATTTTCATCATCTTCTGCATGCGCTCTACATAAATTTACTTGGTAATGAATTCGTTTTGGGACCATGATAATTCCGGTTCACCTCAGTGGTTTGAGACGTAGGAAATTATAATAATGTTCTGCCGACTGCTAGTCAAGGAAATCTAACTTCCTAAAATATTTGGACAGTTTCGATGAATCTTTATTTTGATTCGAGTCCAAGTAATCTAATTTCCTACAGTAATAAAATATAGTTTTCTCNACAGTTTCGATGAATCTTTATTTTGATTCGAGTCCAAGTAATCTAATTTCCTACAGTAATAAAATATAGTTTTCTGCTCCCCCCTATTCTAAAATATATTCTGTAAAGAAGTGTATTCGTATTTCTAAAGTATCTTACAATTGGCATCAATTTTCTTTCAATCAAATTTTGTCTTCAAATTATTTTCATTTCATTAAATATTTTTTTTAACAGACATTATTTTTCCATCCAGAAATTAGAATGCGTGAAATAGTTTTTTTATTATTTAAATTTTACTTGTGTAGACATATGTTTACTCCTAAATTACATGTTTGAGTTTAATGTGATATTATCTACAGCAAAAAAGACACCCAACAGAATTTTTCGTATGTAAACTGTTGCCATTACATACACATTCNATTTCATATGTAAACTGTTGCCACCACATACACATTCTTGACACTGCTGGTATGCCCGCAGGGTATTGATATGTAGCATGTGCGGAAATCTTTTCGCAAAAAACCGGTGGTCTTAATTATGACACTTGGTAATAATACTTTTATTCGCACCAAGGGACCCATTGCGAACCTGTAGAACTGTAGCTTTAATTTCTCTAATCATAAATATTTTGTTGATAAATGCTTGTAAAATTCATTTTGACTATCAGATTCATAGAATCCAGAGTCAGTACTATGCCCCAAAAATATTTCGGAGCAAACTACATTTCAAAACGGTACAAAAATTTTACATTTTTCTATTTTGGACANCTATGCCCCAAAAATATTTCGGAGCAAACTACATTTCAAAACGGTACAAAAATTTTACATTTTTCTATTTTGGACAGTGGTAATATTTTACACTCGAATTCCAAAGTTTCATTGGGGATGTTCTCGAGTTCACAATGGCTCTGTCAAATATGGGAATAGTTTATCATGCAGACAGCAACCAATGCCAAGAGGATCTCTGCTGGTATGTGAATATGGTTTTGAAATCTACCATATGCACTCTAAGAAATTTTTCTGAAAGTTACCATACCAGTGTATACGCTTAGTGAGAAAGCGGGAATTGTAATTTTTTCATCTGTACATTCATTGTAGCCTTCCTAGATTTGCCCAGGAAACAGTCAAATGCGTAGGGAAGTTCCCAACTTTGTGTAGTAGCGACGCTAAACATTCCTATATCTGCAGCCTGATGTGTGTTATTATTGCCATACAATGTATATGTTAAAAACTTCCATTACAATTTAAGAAGTTTATCAGGTTTATTTTTACAGTGTGCTTAGATAGTTTCGTCAACAAAAACCAAAGGGTTGGGACCTGCAAAATTCGTGTTATTATTTGGTATCAGGCTTAACTTCATAGTATTGTGTATACCGGAGCCGATTCTCTGTTATCTGCTGGACAAANCGGAGCCGATTCTCTGTTATCTGCTGGACAAAAGTGAAGTCACTCACTTTCTGAGTGAACTGCGCGTGATTGCGCCACGTTATAGTTGAAGTGTTCATTTATTGGCGCTGAGTTACCTCGGGCGTGTCAAATAAAGCATAGTCCAATAACAAAAATATTGCAAAGGTATGCGTGTTTTGAGTTTAAAATGTCGTCAAATAATAACGCGAATTTTGCAGGTCTCTACCAATGGGTTCAGTGCTTTCCGCCTCGGGCCTCGAGTCACTGATTCAGTCTTGGATTTGTGCAGGTTCTTCAATCTAAGTGCTTACAGAAGATTCTTCACCATGACAACTGAGATGGGGACTCGAAAGAAATTCACCTGCGTTCCCGGCAACAAATATTTCACTACAGGTAAATTAATTTTACTGTAAAATTATTGCGATGTAACGCCGAAACAATTTTTTAAAACAAAAATCGTTAGTTTTTCTTTAAATTGTTTTTTGTAAGAGACTACTCATAAGACAACACGCCAGTTATATTAAATAAGTTAGTTGAGTTTCAATGCTACACTCTGGATTTGAAAAATAACAATTTGTAATTATTAAGAGCTTATATTTGTTTCTATCTGCAGCAAAATATTAAATATTTGACTGTCAATCATCTTACTTCAAGTGAAGTGAAGTGAAGAGATTTGGCCAGCTCTCGACATCAAGATCTTGAGAGCCGATGAAGGTGAGTATGGAGCAGCGCCGGAATGCAAACGGCGGGGGGAAACGGGAGATCCCCGAGGAAACCAGCCGACCAGTGGCATCGTCCGGTACGATTCACACATTCGAAAATCCGGGAGCAGCTCCGCGGGAATAGAACCCGGGTTCGCCTAGGTGGGAGGGGAGTATTCTAACCACTACACCACTGCGGCCCCCCCATATTACTTCAAGTTTTACCCCATACCGAATCCGAGCCCTTGCAGGTTGGTTATTGAATCAGATTGCTGCAGGCTCACGTGTAATGTGTTTTTGAAGATTGGCTTTGTTTCCAGACGAATTCACGAAATTTTACAAACCCCATTAGTGACGTGAGTGCACGTTGACCGCGACAAAGAGGCCAGAAGTCTGGTGAAAAACACGTGGTATAAAAACGATTGGATATTTTGTAGCATTTTATAAACACGAAAAGCAGTTAACCCATCCTGCCCCCCATGTCTATGTTCAAAGATATGTTGCACATGAAGGATATTTATGGCTGACACTCTACACAATAAGAAATCGGTAACTGGCGTTTTGAGTCTCTTCCTTGAGAAAAATTTGATTTGTTGAAGTTCCTGCACCTCTCATCCGTGAATGGTCAACGCCAACATCAACTGACAAAGCAGTAAGTTGTTCTTTGCTTGTGAGTAGCACGCTCAACAAAAGTACCGCGTTCATCATAAAATTAAACGATTGAAATACTTGTGCTTGAAAATGAGTTCAGGTCTGAACGGGTTAAGGAACGTTTCGTGCCCAAATACAAGTTTCAAATTCTCATTTCAATTGAAAGGATTTCTTTTTGTGATGGCGCGAAAATCGTAAAAAATTTGGTTTTCAGAATCGGTTTTAGCTGCTATATTTTCTGTACAGAATCTTCACAGTTATTTTTATATACGCATCATAGTTTCATCTGTATAAGCGTGCCATTAAAATATAGGGTCACCGCTTAACGTTACGTTTAGGCAAGTCGCTGACGGAGAGACTACGCGCCAGTTAAGCGCCTTGCGCGTAGATGTGATGGGGCAAGTGGTTAGAGAGCAACATTCGACCTTATGGCACGCGAGTTTCGAAGCTTCAAATGCGAAAAATAGCTGCAGGTAGGCGGAAGCCCTTTATCTTGGTTCACAATTGTAATCAAAGAAGTAACTATAGAACGTAGGTCGTGTTAAGGTTACTTCTACTGCAGATAAAAGTTTAGCAACCAAACATTTTCGCCACTAGGTAAGCGCTAGTGTCGCACGTGTACCATATTTTCTCTATTTTGTACGTTAAAAAAATTGGATGATTGTAATAACCATAAATAAAATATAAAATATCTTCACAGCTGAGTAAAATCTCTCTCTTTTATTATTCTCGTAGCTTAATATTTTACTTTAAAGTTACCTTTTAGGACGCTTTGCACCTAACGGTGGGAATGTTCCCTATGCCAAACTCTGCCTTAAGAAAACACGTTTTGTTCCTAACCTGAGTAGAATAAATCTTAGTCGTGTGCACAAGAATTGTCAGCCATGTTTTCGAAGGTGTTGATTCACAACTGCGCATAACAGGTCATGTGCATGATAGGTCCTGGCATAGTGCATAAAGAAAATGGTTACATTCCATTTCTTATGCAGACGCATGAGGAAATAACCAATTAGAGCAGAGTATGAAATGTTTGACGAAGTTATTTATCTAAAATGAAGGAACAGTTATGCTGCAGAAACGAAGAAATTTCGCAAAATATACATTTATAGGAAAGAACAAGTAACAGTTTTCTAGCAGAAATTTTTTAAGGTAATCCACATCTTTACGATCGTAAAATCAAAGATTTTAAAGCAAAGCAAAAATGTCAATTATGTTTAATCATTTAAATTTTTAAACACAGTATCACAATTTGTTATTTAAATCCATTTTATGTACAGTATGTAAATACAACCAAAATATAAAAGTTATTTATCAGCACTGCCAACTGACGTCAGACTCGTCGCCAAATTCGATTGGCTAAAAATAATATATAATTATTCAATTGCAAATCAATTTCGCACAAAGGGTAGTGGTGGCTGAGCGGTTAGACTGCTCGCCTCCAACCAAGGCGAACATGGTTCAATCCCCGGCTGGGTCACTCCCGGATTTCCGCAAGTGGGAATCGTGCCGGTCGATGCCGCTTGTCGGCGGGTTTTCTCGGGAATATCCCGCTTCTCCCAGCCTTTGCATTCCGGTGCTGCTACACACTCACCTCGATTCACCCTCATCGGCTCTCAAGACCTCGATGTTAAGAGCTACCAAAATCTCTCCACTCCACTCCTTCCTGTAATCTGTTCCTACTTTTTTTTTTTTTTTTTTTTTTNTTTTTTTTTTTTTTTTTTTTTTTTTTTTCTGTGAACCGACCCTCTCTGTAGAGCTAGTGATTTTTCGCGAAAAAAATTTGAGTACACGGTGGACTTCATTACTATAAGTACCCAAAAGCAGTTTGCTTATTGCCATTGCTTGCTGTCTGCTTGAGAAGACGTTTTAATATTTGACCGGGCCTACGTGATTCGTGTGCAGACAGTTAACACGTGTCAAGAAGTAATTCAGCCAATCAAGGTAGTTAAACGACTCTACGGTGTTTTGAAATATAACTTGCCTTGAAATCATTTCGCGAAATTTCGCTGCCGCTAGCCCTGTGTCTTGTTTGCTGTTGCAGTGTTGACGGCGCTGTGGTGCGCGTGCGTGCTCGCCCTGGCGGCCGCCGACGACGGCACGTTCTTCCTGAAGGCGTCCAAGTCCGTGCCGAGGATCGGCCGTCGCGGCGACTTCGACAACTTCTTCCTGAAGGCGTCCAAGTCTGTTCCCCGCATCGGCCGCAGGGGGTCCTCCGCGCTGGTGAGTGCCGGCGTACACCATTTCTTCGCCCTTGTAGACCCTATTCGCGGTTTCTTCGCACTTTTCGAATCAAACCTTTGAATGAGTGAGTGTGTGAAGAGAGTGAAAATATTTGGGCGGCTCTTAACATCGATGTCTTGAGAGCCGATGAGGGCGAATAGAGGTGAGTATGGAGCAGAGCCGGAATGAAAGGGTGAGGGAAACGGGAGATCCCCGAGGAAACCCGCCTACCAGCGGCATCGTCCGGCACGATTCCCACATGCGAAAATCCGGGGCGACCCTGCCGAATATCGAACCCGGTTCGCCTTGATGTGAGGCGAGTATTCAAACCACTACACCACCGTGGCCCCCAAACCTTTGAAAAATCACCACATCTATGACGTGCTTGGTTGTTTTCAAAATATACCATGTATCTCAAGCGCTTCATACTTCTGTTAACATAAAAATAATTTTTTTTTTACTAAATTAAACTTTTTGTTATAATATTTTATTTATAATTAATATGATTAAAAACAGGAAGAAATTATGTATGTTGGCAATGCCTGGTAATAAATAGTTGTTATGTAAAGTATTATAACACTTAGTGCGCACGAATTAGGTGCGCCATCCCTTCAGTGTAATTTTCTAGAATCGGTTAAGCTTTGTTTGCATGAGACGGAGGAATATCGTGGAAGTAGAACTTTAGCTGGACTTCCGAAAAGTTGGCAGAAACTTTGCATGTTTTTCGCGAAAAGCTTTCAGGACAAGTTGTGTTGCAACGCACTTTAGTTTTCAACCACTTTCGTCATTGGATCATTTGAATTGTTACGCTTCTTATCTGCCTGCCTGCATATCACGGACGGCCAGTAGCAGAGAAACTTAATTCTGATTGGTTCTCTCGTGGAACTGACTGTTTCCTTACAAAGGGAAGCGGCCAATACTCAAACTAAGACTGCAAATGAGCGCATAGAATATTGAAGTCTAGCTCCCGCGGTAATCTTTTCGCGAAAAACATGTGGCCCTATCTATAGGCTTTTCCCGGTAAACTGGGAACCTTTGAAAGCCATAATTCAGATGTGCTTGTATGCACACTGTGTATTATTCCACCATATGCAAAATTAACATTAGCGTGGACCTGACCACTTTATTCTTGCGTAGGTCAAGTAAAACAGTAAAGTTGTTAGAAAAGAAAATGTTTGACAAAATTTGCTAATTTTTACACTGATACGAATTGAAAAAAAAAACCTTAAATCATAAGAAATAATTTCCGTATTCCCTAATATTTACTCTAACACGTTTAATCCAAAGTTAAAACATGGAACTACTTTTCCTCCATCGTTGCCAACTGTAGATGGTGCATGCCCCTCCAGTGCTCCTTTTAAGATGTATGCAAGTGACATTTTTCAAAGGTTTATATCAAAAGTACTCAATCAGCCGTGAGCAGCCTATAATGATTTGGCTTTGTGCCTGGCTGAAAAAGCTATTCACGATAATGTGAGCTCTTTTGAAATAAACTTTTAAAAACAATCACTGCTCGTTAACTACATATATGGTACCGCACAAACAGCCGAGCAGGCTCCCAATTAATATGGCAGCAAATTGAGTAAAATAGTTCTAAGTTTCCATGCTGAATTGCGAGTGTAATGATTAAACTTATGACAAATAAAATGTGTAGTTTCTTTGTTGTATACACAGTAGAGTATGATTGGCATATTAGTAACTCATTTAGCTTCCTAACAATTTCACGTCTTCGCTCGACTGGCGTATGAATAAAGTGATGAGGCCCATGGCAATATAAATTCTATATATGGCGGAAGGTTACAAAATGAAGAGAGAATCAGATCTTAAGCAGTGCTGTTAAAAGTACTCAATTAACCGCGAACAGCATCTAGCAACACAAACCATTCATAACCTAGAACAGTAGCGCGGTTTTAATATCAGTAACTTACATGGAAGAGAAGATCACTAGGCATTGAGACTCTTAGCGTGCAGCGCCGATGGAAAATTACCGTTATATGGGTCATGTTCTCAATTGTATACACTGGGTCTAAACGGACTAAGAATACGGACACCCGATTTCCAAGAAAAAAGAGTTTCACTCAGGATATACTTCAATATCGAGCATCCTCACTTGCAATTATCCTTTGGTTATTGGTCGAGTGTCTTTGAATATACCAAAGAAAATTGGGTTAGACCAGTACTGAACGTCTGTGATTAGCAAGCAGGCACATAAGGAGCATAAAATGCTGTTCACGGTTGATTGAGAAATTTTTAATGTAACCATTGAAAAAATGTCGCTGCCCTTACCTGCAAATATTTTAAGCGGGCAAACTGGCACTGACGTGCGACCATTAAAGTTGGTAACGACGGAGTAAAAGTAGTTCCATATCTTCACCTTGAATCAAAAGTGTTAGGTAAAAATTAATAAATACTGAAATGATTAATTTTGCTTTCTGTTTTTTAATGCACGTGTAAGTGTAAGAACTAGCAAATTTGTTAAACATTTACTTTTCTAATAATTTTATGTTTCCCTTAACCGATGCATGAATAAAATGATCAGGCCCATGACAATGATAATTTTACATATGGCGGAATTATACACGACGTGTATGCAAGTAGATCTTAAAGTAGGGTTTTTAAAAGTTCTCAGTTTACCGTGAACAGCGTGTAGCAATTAGATGTACCCAATCACGAAAGTGGATCTGAACTAAAGTGTTTTGAAACGCAACTAGAGACAGGAACTCTTTTCGCGAAATCCGGATGACCCTAGTAGTTAAGGCACTCTTAAAAACGACTCCTGCTGGATTATGCTAGGGACACCCGATTTTCGCGAAAATATTGATATTTTTGTTTTTATTGAGTGTTGGTTTATTTTTATTCATACGGGGAATATCAGGGACGATGGAGAAGGGTACCAGTATTAACTTGAGATAGGGAACACCGATCCGGAAACGTCCCCGTCGAACTTTAAAACCAAAACAGTGTTGGGATAACTATTACAGTGGAACACGACATCTTACAGGACTTTGTGAACTATTTGAATATACTAATGTACTACATACATGACCGGCAAGCTATGAAGACACCGCAGTTCACAACAGGTGTTCAAAGGTACATCCTCCAGCTTCGACGCAGACACGATAACGTCGCACGAAGCTCTGTCAACACACGGCACGCCATCTACTGTGCATTAGTAGAAGGCAGGCTTCAAGGTAATGCTAGTACTTTACCTTATGACGTTGAACGTAGTACATCCTTCCACAGCGCCACGACCATTGTCGTATTCCGCTGTAACATGCGTCCTAACACAGCTTTGGGTGTAACGTCCGACAGAGGCGTTTTCGAATCGGGGTTCCCCTGTCTCAAATGGATGCAGTGCCCTTATAAATCATTCATGAAAGTTAGTAACATCACCCGGATTTATCCTGCGTACAATTGTTTGATTTGTTTGTAAGGAGTGCCGCATACCCTTCTTTTCAATTACCTTTTCGGCATGAAATAAAGAACTGTAGTAGCCAGACTTAAACAAATGTATTATTTTTGNCCCTTCTTTTCAATTACCTTTTCGGCATGAAATAAAGAACTGTAGTAGCCAGACTTAAACAAATGTATTATTTTTGTAACATTAAGCTGCAGCAGGAATTTTAATCTCTAAAGAGGGGGAAAAAGATGTAAGTGATATAAGAAGAA
>NQII01010752.1:0-33270 GCA_002778355.1 Clitarchus hookeri
GATTAACAATGATATTTCATTCATTATTTTCCGAAAGAGCCCTTATGCTACATAAAAATTAATTACGTCAAATATATTTTTTTTAATTGGGCTACTCTTTGCAACATAGTTTTTTGATTAATAAGTCCCGCCTTCAAATTGTTGCACGCGAGCTGTTATGGTGCCTTCTACTGCCGGAACACCCAGCAATCGTAGTCTAACTGTGGGTCTGTCGGAGAGGATTTCTTGAATTTTCTTTAAATGTTTTTAAAACAGAATAACACTTCCACTCACTTGCTAGAGGTCATAGAAGTCTACGAACTCCCAATTCTGTCTCATGTATTTGCAAGAAGTAAGGATTAATGAAAACCCGCCATAATATGCAAAACCTGCCCAGTAGAATTAAATTTATTTTTGACTGTTGTCTTATGTGAGCACACCGATCACGATATTGACTCGAGAACAACTGCGATTAAATACTTCGGCTGTAATTCACAAGTAGTGGCCAAATGTCTGTTTCTGTTTCCCAATACATTAAAGTAGTAATAATTTTTTTTATTTAAAATATCAAAATTACTGCAAATACGCGACGGCAAGTTATACTGCACAGGTATCTATGCACTTTATCAGCTTGTATTTTTTCAGTTATATGCTGATTTTTTAAATATATTTATATTATTATTATGTGTATGCTACAGATGAATTGGTCATTCTTGTAACTGAATTGTATTCGTTCTTACGATCATAAGCATAGTTATATGTAGCCAGATCAAAGTTTGATTAAAACTTAAATATAAACTATTAAAAAAATATCCTGGCGGAATATTTACTGAGTTTTTGGTTGTCCTAATAGTCTTGTCAAAAAGTTAGTTTTATTTAGCGAGAGAGCCTACTCCACCTAGACTTCAAATAAACGATACATCTAAAAGTTCTTCGGCTCCAAGACCCCTATGTTAAGAGCCGCCTTAATCTCATCACTCACTCTTTCTAACGGTTCTATGAAATACAATAAATATATTTGATCAATAATACACGTATCATTAACTAAAACTATCAACACATTTTCCCGATATTTATCTACATGTTGTAATGGTTTTTCCTTAATGTCTCTTTTAAATGCCATATATGTTGCAGTTCTTATTTTTTTCTAGATGAAGAAGGAGGTGGAGAGAATTCAGGACTCTTTCATTTGCGTGTTTACATTGGTGCTAGGTATATCTTTTTTTGTTTGTACAGCTGAATCGAAGCAAGATTTGCGTGCTACTGACTTCACGGGAAGAACCGAGAGAGAGTTCGAGAAGGTTTATATATGAAATATATACCAATACAGCAAAGTGTTAGTGTTTGTCACAGACAATATAATCAGTGCAGGACATGGAGTATCGGTATTTAACTTGCAGCAGAAATGGAAAATTGTTCCGCCAATCAAAGCAAAACATACCTTAATGTTCATGCTCAAGTGTATGCGTGGGAAAAGTAAACGTGCATTCAGTCAAACACAGTCTCTAAAAGAAATAAGATTATGTATTGTGTATACCTTTCACAGACTTATTTACGCGTAATTAATACATTGCAAGGGTACCTACAAACTATCTAATATTATTTTGTATGGACGAAAAGAAGTTGAAGACAATGTGTACTTGCACATATAATTTTCATCTTTCTAAATATTAGTTCTTTACGTTCAGATGACAAAAGAAGAGTACAGGTTTTGGGAGGTAGTGAGACAGGCTACTGGTCACTCTAGTATATACCGCGAAACGGTACTGATACAGGTCTGACCAATTAAGATGGATAATCGAATGAATGTAAGTAAGGTCATATATCGGTCTTAATTTGCTTATTGATAAAAACCAAGAAGCTGAATAGGAAGGTTCTGAAAGTAATAAATGCATTCCCCAAAGTCAAAAAGTGATGTTCCCAAGTCCGTTTGTGTTCGTGGTTTGTTGATGTAGAGTTTGACGAAATTTCAAACTGTGTCCCGTAGGTGCCCCCGTCGTCCAAGATAAATGATATGATGAGATCTCAGCAGGGAAAGATGACGGATTGCAACCATGGGGAAAGCAGGAGTGACCCAAGAAAACTCATCGCCCAATGGCATCCCCCACTACGTTACCAGCATGCAAAACACAGGGAGTGACTACATCGGAAATAGAACGCTGGTCGCCTTGAAGGGAGACCGGACGCAAGGCAATGTGTTATGTATAAATTTATCAATTTTTATATTTCGATGGCAGTTAACACCTGATTGGTTATGAGGGGTGAGTTTATGGAAATATCGACTAATTTGAATTTAGTAAAAAGAATAAATTAATATAAGGGAACATAAATATGTATTTACATCAGATTTACAGAAAAATAACTCTCATATTCGTAGGTGCGTTAACATTATATTTTAGTTAACTACGTGAGCTACGTTAATATCTGTGCCGGTTGTAAGTGTTCTACCACAAATGTATGCCGNATTATATTTTAGTTAACTACGTGAGCTACGTTAATATCTGTGCCGGTTGTAAGTGTTCTACCACAAATGTATGCCAAATGCTGATGAGGCTGTTTCAGAGGGAAACGGACATGTGTTTACATGTGATAGTAAGGGCCATTCTAAGGGAAAAATCAATAAACATATGCTTTATTCGCAATTGTGTCCGAGATACAGCAATGTGACACTCACGGCATCGTTTCTCAGTGAACGTGTGGTGCGGTATCATTGGTTACCGACTCATTGGTCCACTCTAAGAAATTATTCGGAAATTTACCATATAAGTGTATACGCTTAGTGAGAAAGAGGGAATGNACTCATTGGTCCACTCTAAGAAATTATTCGGAAATTTACCATATAAGTGTATACGCTTAGTGAGAAAGAGGGAATGGTTATTTTTTCTCCCTATACATTCATTGTAACGCTCCTACACTTGCTCAGGAAACAGTCAAATGCGTAGGAAAGTAGTTAACTTGGTATAGTAGAGCAGATACATATTCCTATATCTGCAACTTGATATGTGGCATTGTTTCCATATAGTGTATGTGATAAAAATTCAATTACAGTTCAGTAACATTAACCAAAAAATTTTTTACTGTGGGAACGGTATCTGCACATTCTGCAGAATATCTTGCTGGAGTGCTTGGAGGACGTTCCGTTAGCAACGAGGGCTGAGATGTACTTGGATCAGGATGGAGCCCCTGCACATTCCACCCGACCAGCGGTACAATATCTCAATGAAATCTATCCTGACGGTTGGATCTGTTGCGGAGGTGCTGCTGCTTTGCCGCCAGAACCTTACTCTGCTAGATTATTGTGTGGGGTTGGTTGGAACACCGAAGTCTACAGGCACAGAAGGGAGTTATTGCATGCTCTCGTGTTAAAGTAACAAATAAAACCCAACACGTAACGATGTGTTCATTTATACTACCACATGTACCGCTCCCATTCCTGTCAGCTCCACGTACTATCCCGGACACCATTGAGAATAAAGCTTATGTTTATTGATGTTTTCCCTTCAGAATGTTCTATACCATCACCTCTTAACGTATGTCCGTTTCCCTTGAAACACCCGACNTTATTGATGTTTTCCCTTCAGAATGTTCTATACCATCACCTCTTAACGTATGTCCGTTTCCCTTGAAACACCCGATACGTGGACGCGACGTTCAGCAAATCAGAATTCTCTGCTACTCCTCGATACTTACATCGATTTCGAAAAAAATCTTTAAAAACAATATATATTAAAATATTATTTCAAAAATTATTTTAATGCATTTTGAAAAATAATGTTCTATAATATGTTTGTGGGTATTCAGACAAAAATAAAGGTAATGTCCATTTACATAGAATACATGGGCAACATATTATTCTAAAACCAAGTAAATTTGTAGGCTATATAAACAATGTCTTGATTTCTGCGACTGTTAATACTGTGCTTGTCAAATATGAATGGTAGTACAAAAGTGAAAAGAAACAGTATTTAATTATNTGGTAGTACAAAAGTGAAAAGAAACAGTATTTAATTATTTAAGTTATCCCAGTTTTCCGATATTTAATAAAAATCCCAGATTCTCGAGCTCTATGAAATTTTGAGACGACAAGATAAGTGTCAGAATTGTTGAGATTTAAATAGCAGACTTTTTTCTATGTCTACATGTGGTGGTGTCTTACACCGGAACTGTAGACNCAGAATTGTTGAGATTTAAATAGCAGACTTTTTTCTATGTCTACATGTGGTGGTGTCTTACACCGGAACTGTAGACACCACAGTCCTGCAAGTAAAATATTATATCTTATATTTTCATTAAAATTGTACATCGCAATTTAAAAAAAAAAATACCTTCAAAGCTGAGAGATGGAAAACTAAATTTCAACTATACATAATGGTTAATTAGTTCAATATGCTATATATACTTCATCCTATATGTTTAATGGCTTCCATTTTGAAAACCTGTATCGAAGTTCACTTAGAACGAATTCTCTCATACATATAAAAGAAAAATTGTCCACAGTATTGGAGAATGTGTCGAAATGTTTCCTGAAGCGGCAGAGAGTTAGCGAAATCGAATACATACTCATTCACATAAGATAAATTTCCAAGAAACCATAAGATTTTGGTCCCTGTAAACGAAAATGGTAGATACGAGTATTGTCCAGAGTTCTCATTGAAATATTTCAGCTTATCTACTTTCNGGTCCCTGTAAACGAAAATGGTAGATACGAGTATTGTCCAGAGTTCTCATTGAAATATTTCAGCTTATCTACTTTCCTGAAGAAAAATACATTAACGTTTGTGAAAAATTCAACACCAAAAAGGACACTTATTGAAATGAACTTTATAACACATATTACGTACACGACAATATACAATTGATTAGGATTACATAACTGTGCATGATCCCTGTCCTTGAGAATTCAATATTGCGTGTAGTCCCAACATGCTGCAATCATAGCCCCTAAACTTCGTGGCATGGAATCAAAGAGGAGCTGGATATGTTCCCGGGAATCTCCCTCCACTCGGTTTGTATGCGAGTCCACAAAGCATCAACAGTGATTGCTGGAGGACCATGACGAACAAGTCGCCGACCAACCATATCCCAGACATGTTCGATGGGCGACATGTCAGGCGACCGTGTAGGCCAGGGAAGCAGTGGTACCTGTCATTTACTGTAGAAGGCTTGCACATTCCTCACCCCATGTAGTCGGACATTGTCCAGCTGNGGCGATCGTGTAGGCCAGAGAAGCAGTGGTACCTGTCATTTACTGAAGAAGGCTTGCACATTCCTCACCCCATGTAGTCGGACATTGTCCAGCAGAAATATGACACCTGGACAGACTAAAGAGTTCCCTTCGAAATCGTTTAACACACTGCGAAAGTGCGATGCTTAAAATCACCCGGTGTCTTAGGAACTTGTGCATAGACCTTACCTTTAAGCATTCCCCAGAGGAAAACGTCCATTGGCATCAAATCAGGCAACCGTGCAGGCCACTTGATAACGCCTTAAGCCCTATCCAGTGACCAGGAAATAGCTGGGTGAGCGTTTGCCTAGCTGAATGCGAGCAGTGATCTGGGCACCCATCGTGATGGTACCACATACATGTGCGTATTGCAAGTGGTACTTCCTCTAGGAGAGCCGGTAGTACTTCTGTAAGAAGGTGTGCGTATCTGTTCCATGTTACGGTTCCCTCAAGGAAGAACGGACCAATTACATGTTCTACAATATCCCACATCACACGTTCACACGCCACCGCCGCTGATGTTCCACCTGCCACAGCGAATGCAGATTGTCAGAAGCCCAAAAATGAATATTTCTGATATTCACATGTCTATGATTGGTGAATATTGTTTCGTCGGTAAATATAATTATCTGAAGAAAGAAACTATTCTCCTGATATCGCATCAGACGCGAGCGACATAATTATATGCGTCGTTGTTAATCCCACTGGTCAAGCTGCAGTGAAGTGACGGATTATAAGGATGGAATCGGTTTGTGAGCAAAATGCGAATGGTACTGGACTGACTTATTCCAGAACCACTCGTAACCGCCCTGGAGATAACATGTAGGTTACAACCAACAGCTGCCAGACCAACTGTTTATTTCACAACGTACGTTGCAAACCTGCCTCTTGCCCTCGGCGTAGCGTTCCAGTGCCCTTCCAATAACAATTTCTTGCACAGTCGCACAATTCTCATGATTGATGGACTCTGCGTCTCTGAATATCGTTGTGCGTACAACGCAACTGTTCTCGTCGGGTTCCTTCTGCATTCTCCGTAAAGAAGAGGCATATCCAGTTTTCCTTGGTTCGTGAACGACATTTTATTCACACTCCAAAGCCCTTCACACACTAGCACTCCACAGCTACAATACAGAGCTGCATGTCTTCACAGTCCCATTTATACAGGTATCGCGGTGGCGCAATTTCCGTGTCTGCGTGATACGACGCGACGCGACGTATTTCCTTTTAGGTCTGATATCACGAATGTCCGCATGAGACGGTGCGAAGTCTGATGGCACAACCAGAGAAATCCTTCTTTCTGCATACTATAATTTCTCTTAAACTACTTATCCGATCTTGGAGAGTGATACGCCGTTGAATTTATATATTTCCGATAGACTTTGCTGGCAACTGTAATTGCTAAAGTTCCTTTTAATTAAACCAAGTTGATATCGATATCTCTATAAATTACATTTATCTGACAGGACGCTACATGATGTTTAGTGAGGTATTCATATAATACATCTGGGTAACAGGAAAACCATATCTTCAACATTTCCGGAAATACTCGAGGTTAACATCTAAGGTGACTCATCCTGTATGTAGTGTGTTTTACGATGCAAAGAAAGATAGGTACAGAATAATGTCGTAATTTTAGCGGGTTCTTAGTAATTTCGGAATAAATTTGGTTCTCAAATTAAACCATACCTTGTTTGGATCTCAAACTATCGCCTTCTCCACCTTATCGCCGCATGTACTTTGATACTTTTGAGACCAACACCACCAAAAACCCTAACACATTATGCGACTTCGCAGACGGTAACTGCGTATGGAAGGATTCGCCTCCTGGCGGGGTTTTAAGAAACGTAGACGGACTATTTTAAGAGCAACCGCACGGGATGACAGACGTCTTGCGAGGGGAGGAAATCACGCCAAGCCCACTATGGACAAGCGGGTGCAATAAAATGGCAAAGAAAGCTGCAGTTCCGCGATAAAAAGATTCATCCGTCGTTCGGAACACCGGCCACATTTCCCTCGAGCGATAAATCTGGTCCTGAATCGACGGAGTGGAATAGACTGGGATTTTCACCCTCGTCACAAGCGGTATTCCACAAGTGCATGGTCGTTGTGCCATGCCACGGAGAGGACTTTGAAGAGGTTAATGGAAGCCATCTCGAATTCATCAATTCCTTACTGATAAACTGCGCTCCAAGTTTATTGATTGGCTAAAAATTGTGCTTCGCCGTGTCACTGTGCACAGACTATTGGGTAGCCTGAAGTCAGTTATCGACTACTTGTACAATTCCACCGGGTCGAATTTGTTGGAATACTCTCTCGGTTTTTTCTGTGGATTATATAAGATGCGACTATTGGGCAAACATACATGTAATATGTGTTATGGCCTACCACTGCCATGTTTTAAAAAATTAATCAGAATTTTAACTAAGACATGAAACTTTTCAACGGGCTTTTCAACTAGTCTTGGGATACTCGTCATTAAAATTTCCTTTTGGTGCAGTATTGCCTGAAGTATACACACTGGTTTATATAGATACGATAATACGTTCCAACTAATTCAGACGACTAAAATTTGTGCATTAAAAACAATTTAAAATGTTGTGAAATTATTTGCAACACAAGCGCGTATTTACATACCAGTACCATTGTGTTATGGACTGTTATCAGATCTTAGCTAAACAGCTTGCCTGGTCACCCCTTCACACGCTAAAATCTAATACCAGAACACCGACCGTGTTTGTCAAAACACGCTGTGAGAAGCAGCAGCATAAATCTCCTCCACCGCCCGATGTAGGACAATGTAATGCTACGAGGGGTGTATTTTGTCATCGGAACATCGAACAAAGAAGACTTCTGGAGAATGGTGTGCCTGGCCGTCGTTAACCACCACCTGAACTCAGTCTGCAGCCACGTGAATAATGCGGGGGATCTCAAATTAGTATTTTAATGAGGAAGTGGCATAGTGATACCCCTTTAGTAAAATAGTTTAACACCTGATATTTCACTTAAAACAACCCCCGTATAGATTGATTAATGTATGTGTAGTACACTCATAAGTTCTTTGTCCCTGCTCGCCATATATTATCATTCTGTGCGGGGACAAGGAATTGATTAGCGCACTGTAGTTAAATTGTTGTTAAATTTTTAATAAACCCCCAACTTACATTGTGGTGCTCAACTTTACTCGTAACTAGAAGACGCGCCTCTTTAATTTCACTTTTTTCACGTTCGTCCAGGTTTATGGCATCATTTCTTCAAAACATGCTTCTTCCAAGATATATATAGACCCAGTTTATATCAATAAGTAGTTTAAAATATAATCAAGTTGTCAAAAGTAACGGGTTTGTTACCTCGATGTTACATTAAAATCCAAAACAAAATAATCATAATAGCTAGGAATCTGCAATAGAACAAAAGTGTAATTGTATTGGTAAATATTTATTAAAACATACAAAATGATTATCTGAGTACTTCAAGTTTCTATGCCTATTTTCGACATTTATGTATTTATTAAGTGGGTCTCCGAACCACAGGATAACTGACTTGATGGTCATACAAATAATAATACTAAATATTAAATCTATGTACATAAACCTTTAGCAAATAACTGTATGAAACGTAGGAAATTTGTAGGAAATGACCTTTATTTTTTGTGAAGAAATAGTTTTTTACGTATGCAAAAACAAAATGTGTGACCACCCTAAACAAGCAAATAGAATTGGTGGAAATCATTTGTAAATGCGTCGTACGCCTATATGTCTATAAAAATCTCTACAAAAATTTAGTTATGAATAGTGTTTCAAGGAATACAATACAACCTTACGAGAATACTTTACAGATCGATTGACGATCACAGTGCATTACAAATAAGGCGACATCAAACCACGCGTAACTTGAGAACCATCACTAAGCACAATTTAGATGACCGTTTCAGCCAATGTGCCATGGTAACACCAATTTAATTAAGTATGCAACCACATTAGAATATGCATATATATCAAAAGATATACAGAACACGTACAGTAGAATAGAGTAAAAGTGAGGGTTTTGAAAAAAAAAAAAGGTTCTGCAATAGGAAAGTAAAAATTAAATGTATGAGTTTCATGTATACATCTCATATTTACATTCACTTTTGTGTCAATATAATATTGTTAATAAAAAAATCTTGACTTCAAAAACCTGTCACATAGTTATTGGAAACAATACAATGAACTGTAAAATGTTACATGCGTTCAGATGTTACTTTAAGTATCACAGTGACCACCATAATAAATTACATAAATTTCACAGGCGAAATAATTGTACAAAACAATCAACAGATTTGCATCAGAGGTAAACGTACAATAAAGACTTCTAACAATAGGATTTCAGGCACATTGTTAGTGGTGTAGTACTAATCTGTTACTGTGTAAATTGCACTCCTCAGTACCCATAAATGTCCTATCTTAATATCCATATTAAAATTTTTTATTTGTTATTTATATTATTATACGTTGCTATCGTAGAATTAAGTTGAATTTTTTGATTGTAACTTTATCTTTATCGTTCAAAATAATTATTCATTTTACTGCGGCTAGTTTATAAGGAATAATCAGGACCTCTGCGACGAAACTCCACGGTTCTGGTAAACTACTACAAACCAAAATTTTTACGTTTTCCATTGACGTTAACGTTCGTCCTGGTTGAGACAGAGACTGCAATTTATACTTAAAAACGGTTACTCAGTTATGTAATTTAGAAATATTGTCCTCTTGCTTCAAGTAAATTATATGTAAAAGAAATAGTATGCTACTTCAGCATATAATATTTATTTGTCACTCATATTTAACTAAACAATATTAGAATATAAAAGGGAAGTCTGAGGCAAGGGCGTGGGGCTGCGGAGCTTCGGAGCTGTTCATGCTCTGTCATTTCGGTCGTCCGGCAGCCATTTTCCCTCAAAATTCCCCTTTTACATTAATATTTACCTCTTTCCTTAAAAAAATTCACCGATCCCCCCAGTTGCAAAAAAGATCCCTCGAAGGCACTTTTCGATCCATCGGAAGCATTTAGGGAGATCGTTTTCGAGGGCAGAGCAGTGGCGACAATATTGGTTTTATAGGCACAGGGTATGCCAAATCGATACACAGGGCCCTGGGTCAGGAGTCACAGCTGACCATCAGCATTCTTGGTTCTTTCAGCCATCTTGTCCGCTGTTGGATGCCAGTGACCTTGACCTTTGACCTTGAACCCTGTGATCTTTGACATTGAAACCCCCTCCCCCCAAAAAAAAATAAATTAAAAATCTAAATAGAAATAATAAATATTACCAAAAAATGTAATACAATTTACTAAAAATTATTTAAAAATTAAAATTTAGAATGTTTGTTCATAGTGGGGACTCGGGAAAGGAGCCGAGGCACCAACCGGTCGTCATGTTATTAAGTCACCCAACCGCGATGTTGGATTTCGGTAACCTTGGCCCGTTGACCTTGAACGAAATTTCTCCTTGAACCTAAAAAATAGTCGAAAATCCCAAAAATGTCATAAAAATTCATATATAATTCATTAAAAAAATATATAAATTACCAAAAAGTGAATTAAAAATTTAAAAATTATATTCAGTACTTATTATTAAAAATTAACATTTCCGGGGGTTTCCCACAGAACTACGTCCAGCAGACGACTGACCCGCTCCAATCAATAACATTATATAAACATTACACTCCCCTACCCACTAACCATTTCTCATTCCACCGATTGCACTCCACCTACCATATTGATTTTTTCGTTTATCATTTGTTTACATATTTAACACCTAGGTGGCACTGATGACTCCAATCAACATGTTAGATCTGGGTGACCTGCAACTTGACCTCACATTTGTGACCTTGACCCCGCGCCCATTACCTTGGATAACCTTGAACCCAAATATAATTTCTAAAAACTTCGTAATAAAATCCACAAAAATCTAAAACAACCATTAAAAAAAATTAAGAATTAATTTAATAATTGTTTCTTCAACAATATTTAAATAAATCCCACAATCTTTCCATTAGTCGACACCGCAACCATCACTGTAATCAGCACCGTAATCAGCAATCAGCACCGCAATCAACAATCCACACCAATAAACACCAATCCACACACCAATCCACATCAATCCACTCATTAATACACACACCAATCCACATCAATCCATGCACCAATCTACACCAAGCCATACACCAATCCACACACCAACCCGTACCAATCCACGCACAAATTCACACCAATTTACTCCAATCCTTCGCAATTATCCCCCACAATCCACAAAAAACGATGTCAATCCTATGCAATCTCCTCTGCAATCTTCTCCGCAATCCGCTCCGCAATCCGCTTCGCAATCCACAGCAACCCATGTCAATCCTTCGATCAATACCAATCCTTCGATCAATACCAATGTTTCGATCAATCCCAATCATTCGATCGATCCTTCGATCAATCTTTCGGTTTGTTCCCCACCCATATGTATATAAATTACATTCTTTCCCCAACTGTCTCCAAATTTGAAAATGTCAGAATTTTTTTTTGTATAAAGTCAACTATCCATGCATTTTTATACTAAACACTTTATTTTTAATATATATGTAGATATTTTCGTTAACAGTCAAGTTCCCATAGCACCACTTTAAAATTGTGAGGGAAAAAGGATACGACACAAAAAAATAAAGAACAACCAAATATTTAACTATTTTAAAATAATAATAATTTATTATTTCTAGGTAATTACAATTTTAGAGCAAGTAGCTCATCTCAACATACGATATATCCCCGATCCTTCAATTTACTTAAGATTGAAGATATCTCGTTAATGTGCGTGAGATACCCACATTTTTGAAGGTCAATAAAATATGTTAGTCTATCAACAAGTTCATTCGGGTCTTCGGGAAACAGGTAGCCAGTTTTCTCGGTGTGCTCTGCTTTCTACATGTCGCTTGTTGGAGGAAATGTGTTCGAGTGGTATGTTAGTGCATCGAGAAAATCGCCGTCATCGTCTTCAGCACTATCACTGTGTACACGTTCATTTTCATCAATGCTCTCTTCGGGGTCATCTTCTCCTGTTTTGTATTCTATATCAAATTTGTTTTTCTTTGTATCAGGAGTTGTATGCTCATCAGAATTTAGAGCTGATGACCGTTTGTTTTAATGTTTGTCGACTCTGCGAGAAAGTCTTGCAAGTGTACATTCCACACAAACAATTTCTACTGCACCCAAACCGTCTTTAGCATTAACTGTCTCATTATAAATGCCTGTCGAATCGATACCCATCGATGCAGCAAGAGGTATTGCCGGCCACACTTACTGACTCCCGGTAGACGAATCCTTGCAGATCTCGGTGTGTTCTTTCAATGTGTCACCTTGCACAAACTGCATGGGACCAATGTCGTAATGCTTCATCGCGAGAAAAGCACTCTTCGTACAGGCCGTTCTCTCATGCCGACGAGCATTTTGACCATAGGTGAAACTCGATCGCAGAATCGGCACCGGCGACAACCAGTTAGCGATGATGGAGGTCGCGGTTCGTTGATCGTTGAGGTAGAAGGCAGGCCTTCGTATTCGCAATTTATCTTCGTGGTATGATGAGAGAGCGCTTCCAAAACGATTTTCACCTCACGGTTTCAGAACATCAGCTGTCATTTTTTCTACATAAATGCGGTTCTTTTTACAGTAAAGAGCCTAGCTAGTGCTCACAAAAGGCCTTTCACAATAAAATTTATGTGTAAAAATATGGGAGTGATCTGAGAAAACCCACATACTGGTTGGCCCCAGAAGAAAACACGCATATAATTATGTATACAAAAGTATAGAAATACAAAATTATTTTTAATTTATTTTATATATAATTTTGTATGGGTGTATGAATATGTAAATAAAAAATTATTTTTTATTAATTTTATACATAATTATGGTTATATTAACATGAAAATATAAACTTTATATATTTTTATATACACATGACTATAAGCATATTTAAATAACATATTGTTTTGCAAGTATCTTCGTGTTTTGTTCTTAAATTTATTTTGAATAAGTTTCGTAATGAAAATAAGTATCCTCTAGCAGAGAGTTTTGCCGTCAGTTGCTCAATCGTTATATTGAAACTCCGATTTAGGACCACTGGTGTTAAGAGATTAGCAGACATGGAAATATGATAAAGGTGGAGAATCGTTACATAAAATTTTTTTTATCTTACGGTTACTTATAAATGTTGTACAACTTCAACATTTCCGGACATCGGAAGCTCAGCTAAGGCGATTTTAAGTAACAAATTTTTAACTCCATTATTGTAGAATACCGAGAGTAAATAGAGGCCCTATTCTCTAACTTGTTACTGTATTTATATAAAGCCATTTGCCGCTTAACTATCTTTACGAGGCGAAATGGTATTCTGTAAGTCAATATTTCTCCACGATGGTCTTTCGAATGCCTTGTGACTGTCTTNGGTCTGCCGCGCGCGCAGCACTACGTTGTCACGTAAAATCTTCGCCCGTAAAACCGACTTTACAGGCAACCATTTTTTTCTAGGAATACTTTTAACAGAAAAGAAAACCTTTCAAAATTTACAAAATATCTGAATTATTATATTCTGTTATATTTTCCGCACAAATGAATTGTGTCTGGAATGCATTTAATGAGCATATTTTATAATATTTAATAATTTGCTAATGATACACTCGCGTTAACGTAACAACGACGTGACGGTTTTGGCCACGGGCCAGTCCTGCTATTTCGTGATGCTCAAAATAATCTATTACCACCTGAAATTTTTGTATCAATAAGAAAAAGTATGTTTATTTTAGAAGTGTTATTCGATAATGTATTAGAAATAGATTTCTTTTAAGCTATAGTTAATATTTCACAATAATAACAAACATTTGTGACACAATGAATTCTGTTATAACGGGAAAAAAATGTAATTCAACAAGGAGATCGTTGATTTCAGAACACAGCCTGCTGCGTTGCCAAACGTACATCTCTGCACAAATCAATCAATGAATATATAGCTTACAGAATACCACATAAAGACGCCTACGAGTAACCATCGTTATTGCCCTCTTTATGATAAAGACGATCACGTCGACCGTCTTTAAGCAAGCTCAAGTTAGAGAATAGGGCCCCAGAAGTCACATAGGTGACTGTCAACAAACCACGGCTAAGAGAATGCTATTCCCAAGCAATAAATAAACCAAAGAAAAAGTATACCGGAAAGCAATATCATGAAGCTCTATCGCCACTTGCGACCAGTAACCGCTAATGGCATTGATCGCCTTTTATAAATAAAGACCCTACCGCTTATTATCACAGTGAGAAAAATCGTTAGTTACTTTAAAATGTTATAAAACGCCACAAAGAATTTTTTTGAAAATTTATTATACGTATCTTCAGTATTTCGATTATAAAATTTGGAATAATATTTTAAGCCGAAATAGGCTGAAGGTGAACCCTTACCACAAGCGAACCACGTGTCGTATTTCAAAGTTATTCCGTCATGCCATTCTTGTAACATTAATAAACATTCTACCTAAAAACAAACATTTTATTAAAATGCCTTTTTTTAAATTTTTACGTCTTGATATTTTAACTTTAAATTCTCATTAAAACACAACTAATATATTATGTTGAATTATTTGACATTTAAATTAAGTTATCATCGATATCGCGTCACGAAACTTTCAAATATTCTAAAAATCTCGAAAGAAATTTGCTTTTGAACATTTATAACCCACTAAAATTATAGTTGAGTTGTTGAGTTGAGTTGGGAGATTTAAGCGGCTCTTAACAACGAGGTATTGAGAGCCGATGAAGATGAAATGAGGTGAAAATGGAGCAGCATCGGAATACAACGGCAGGAGAAACGGGAGATCCCCGAGAAAGCCCGCCGACAAGCGGCATCGCCCAGCACGAGTCCCAATTGCGAAGATCCGGAGTAACACGGCCTGATATTGAGCCCAGTTCACCTTGGTGGGAGGCGAGCAGTCGAACCACTTAGCCACTGAAGCCCCTTTAAGTGGTAGTAACCAATATTCTTCTCCTAAGCATTTTTCTTAAAAACGCGTTTCTTTTTTTACATAGAAATATGTACAAAATTTTTATAACACTGACTCTGTGCCTGATATTACAGTATAGTACATTCACGGTTACTTCATCCTTTTCTGAAGCTCGGCTTGAGTTCTACTTTCAGGATATTCCTCCGCCTCATGCAAACAAAGGATAGAAAATAACACCAAAGGGACAACGCACCGCATTCGTGCGCACTCTGTGTAGTCATATCTACTATATAAAAATAAGTCGGGTTTTCCTTCCTGACGCTATAACTCCAGAACGCACGAACCGATTTCCACGGTTTTGCATTCGTTGGAAAGGTCTCGGGCTCCGTGAGGTTTATAGCAAAGAAAATTCAGGAAAANTGGTACATGTACGTGGACCAAAATCATTCGCGCATTTGAAAACTGTGAATGGCCACCAATGCCAAACATATCGAGAAGCATGTCAACTATTGGGTTTGCTGGAGAACGATTCTCATTGGGATTTAACACTTGCGGATTCAGTTGTTTCATCAAATGCGTACCAAATACGAACGCTGTTCGCAATTATCATCACCACATGTTTTCCTTCACAACCAATTCAGTTATGGAACAAATACAAAGACGACATATGTGAAGATATCTTGCATCGCTTGCGCATTCAAACGAATAATCCTGACATCCAAATAACCGATGAAATCTACAATGAAGGATTGATTCTGATTGAGGATCAATGCTTGACTATTGCAAACAAGCTACTGATTGAAGTAGGAATGATTGCGCCAAATCGATCGATGCACGATGCATTCAACCAAGAATTAAATCGAGAGCTGCAATACAATGTTGATTCATTGCAGGAATTCGTTCGAAATAATGAGCCGTTGCTGAATGAACAGCAAAAACAAGTATACGAAACATTAATGCAAGCGGTGGACAATAATACTGGTGGTCTATTCTTCCTGGACGCACCTGGAGGAACAGGGAAAACATTTGTCATTTCATTTATTTTGGCCACTATTCGATCAAGATGTGACATAGCTTTGGCGTTAGCATCATCTGGAATTGCGGCGACTCTTCTAGATGGCGGTCGTACTGCACATTCTGCGCTTAAGTTGCCACTCAATTTAAACACAATTGATATTCCAACATGCAATATTTCCCGATCCAGTGCAATGGGAAAATTGTTGATGCAATGCAAGCTCATTGTTTGGGATGAGTGCACAATGGCACATAAGAAATCACTTGAAGCACTTAACTTCACACTGAAGGATCTTCGGCGAAATAACAACATCTTTGGCGGCTTGATGATATTGTTGGCAGGCGATTTCAGGCAGACGTTGCCAGTAATTCCCCGTGGAACGCCTGCAGATGAATTGAATGCTTGCCTGAAGGCATCACCTTTATGGAATAACGTAAAAACATTATCGCTAACCACTAATATGAGAGTTCAACTTCAAAATGATCAAAGTGCTGCACAATTTTCCAAACAATTGTTAGCTGTTGGAAATGGAAAAGTCCCAGTTGATGCGACATCTGGATTAATTACTCTTACCAACGAATTTTGCCGATTTGTAGACTCTCAATTAGCTCTTATTGAAAATGTTTTCCCAAACATTAGTGAGAATTATCAGAATTATGCTTGGTTAAGTCAACGAGCAATTCTTGCCGCAAAGAATAATGATGTACACGCACTGAATTTCACCATTCAATCAAAAATTGCTGGCGATTTGGTGACATACAAATCCGTTGATTCCATAAGAGATCCCGATGATGTAGTAAATTATCCAACGGAGTTTTTGAACTCTCTGGAGTTACCAGGATTTCCACCACATAACTTGCAACTCAAAGTTGGTACAGTTATTATGATATTGCGTAATTTGAATCCACCGCGACTTTGCAACGGTACTCGACTTTCGGTAAAAAGACTTATGCCGAATTTGATTGAGGCAACCATTATTAACGGAAAGTACGCAGGTGAAAATGTATGTATTCCTCGAATACCAATGATTCCGACTGATCTTCCGTTTGACTTCAAACGATTGCAATTTCCAGTTCGCCTTGCGTTCGCAATGACAATTAACAAGTCGCAAGGCCAATCGCTTAGTGTTTGCGGGATAAATTTAGAAAATCATTGTTTTTCACATGGGCAGTTATACGTTGCGTGTTCACGAGTTGGGAAACCATCCGCTTTGTTTGTGTGAACGTCAGACCAAAAAACAAAAAATGTGGTTTACCAAAGAGCACTTCAATGAAACGTATTTACTTTGGATTCACTTTCATTTACTTAGAGAAGTTCAATTCATTACTGTTGTGAAATGAAATAAAATTTTTCCTTTTCAAATATAAAAAAAATGTTTCTTCATGTTTTAATCACCAAACAAAATGTTGCATAAAACGAAGCCATCTGGTGGCGAAACGGAGTTCGCCGGGTTTGCTAGTTTTGTATGAAAACTACTTCTTACTAAACGTTTCCACCACACTAATTTTCTATATGTTTTTATTTAAATTAATTACAAATGGAATAATATATTTCATACATAAAAAAAGTTCAGTTTAACTAAAAACAAGATACTTTATATTAACATAAATATATAACCATTCAGATACATTAAATTTTTAGGAAACATCCGAACACATAATACTTCAGGGGATTTTTCAAAGGTTTGATTCAAAATCCGTAAAGAAACCGCGAATAGATTATATGATTGAATTTCGTTATTAGTAAATAAAATAGTGAGTTAATAATTTGTTTATGCTTTATGACCCAAGAACGTTTGGTAGCAATTGTTTGGTAGCAATGCAATAGCTATGATTATAGCAATTGTAGAATAATTGTAATAAACACCAATATAAAAGAGGTTTTCCTTTGTTATTGTTACTGTTATGATAATGGCAATGCCGATATCAGCACGAATGTAAGAAGAGTCAGAGAAAGCAAACAATATAAGGACGCCAGATGAATGGCCTGTTGTCAACGTTGGCCCGAAGTGGAAGTAATTCAGTAACAATTAAAAGAATAGCTGATATGTTTTTACGACTTTCATAGTTTTGTGGTTTAAACTTTCTTGCACGTAAAGAAGTCCTAATAATAAAACCAATCATTTTATTAACGCAGAAGAAAACAAGAGATAACCTTTAAAAAAATTTCTCCTTGGTATTTACCATAATCACTTGCTTTAGGGCCAGGTTACTTGGGCTAAGACAACTAATAGGCCTACTATGACTGTAATATAAAAAAATTTGTTTATTACTTACTTTCGGCAACAGAACTGCTTTAACATGGATGCGACAACACAAATATTTCACTTTTTTTAATAATCTGTTACATTGTTTAGATGACCCAAATTTTTATAATAAAGACGATAAAAGTCTACAAACATAAATATGTGGTTTTAAGCCGCATGTGTTACTTTATTTCAAGAGCAAGCTGCCTCTTGTAAGCCCCTAACCATAAAGCAGTGGGTATAATTGAACACGAAAGAAAGTTTTAAATTACAAAAATATTTGCATCCTAAAATACCAGTCAGATTGGCTACTTCGTGGTGACTGAATTCTATACGAGAGCAAAGAAATTTCTACATAAACAGTTTGGAGTTTAAACGAAAAAATGAGTAACTGTTAGCTATCCTAATGTTACAAAAAATCGAAGCTATCCGCTGTTATAAAAATTGTATTTTCATTTAACACCCTTCATTCGTATCGCTTATATTTCAGTGCATTTATTTAGAGAAAACTTTTAATTAATGCTTTCTTGCAGGTAATATAGTTTGCTGCTAGTAGCATAATATAAACAGTGATAAATAATGTATATTCAGTGCTGATTTAAGGAAATAATTTGGCATTTGGAAATTAAATTGAATTCTGTACTTTCAGCATAAAAAGTTTATTTAAAGTTTAAAATTACCGTGGTGGAGTATCTTGGGAACAAATAATTCCTCTGATAACATTATTAGACGTAATTTTAATAATTTAAGACATCGGAAATCATATTGTAGTTAAACCGAAGTTATAAATTTACGATCAAAGAAAATGGGAATCATAGGGATAAATTACAATAACTGAAGTTTTTGACGCGGAGCCATAGGTTGTACTTTCGGTATTTTACAGTATCTAGTCATTTGTTCTTGTTACGTATAAGAACAATTGACCATATGATCAGAAACAGTTTAATATTTCTGTGAATTATAATTAATAGAACTATATATACTGCCTAACCGAGAAAATACCACATCATTAAGGCGTGAATACAGTACCATGAAACGTGCTTGGAATAACGCGTGTAAACCAGATTTATGGCCAGTAACAGGAACCGCGTGCGTAATATCGGCAGACAGCGAGCACGGAAGCCGATATTGAAGCGTTTTGACTGTTACTGTGCCTGGAAAACAAAAATGGCGTTGTGTTGCCTTTAAAATGCCGCCGTACTCAGTTCTCTCAAACAGTTCACTAGAATTTTCATCGTAGGTCTCCATGCTGCCGGTTGGCCCTTGTGCAGTGTTGCGCAAGAAACGCAACGTGGCAGCGCAACTATCGGTCGCATTTCGTGGTTCAGGAAATAAATGTGCATCGTCGTAGTGGGACCGTGGCTCGGAGATTGATATCGGAACGTACAAATCGTCACGTCAGGCACCAAACTGTAGCACACATACAATCCACGACTGGCGAGATTTTATGAAGTGTGTGGGGCAGTTTTGATGCTCCGATATCTACACTGACAGTGACGCGCCGATTGGATGAGGTAGGTTTTTGTCCAGCCGTCCGTTGTGAAGGCCTTCTTATAACAGCGAGCCATCACCATCTCCTCTTGGAACGGTGGCGCACCAAAGCTGCGTGGGGTGCAGAATGTAACAGCGACGTCTCGCCAATGATGATCACTGTGTGAGTGACTCGGGCCGATTTCTCCACCGTTTTAGAGCGTCACACAGCTCGGTAACGTGGGGTTGTGGTTTGGGGAGGTATTAGTCCCAACACGGATAAAAAGTTAATGTTATGCCAACAGTCATAATTTTTCTACTGCAATATTACTATGCTATTTGTGAGCCGTCAGGAACTTATGTTGCTCTTAATGTAATATACTGTTAAGCTATTAATGTAAATGTAACATTTAGTAAATTTGTAAAAACGTTAGCTCCTTACTGTTCTGTTAACATCAAGGTCGTGATTATGCTGCGGCGAAAAAATAATCTGTGGTGAATTGATGTTAACATTTGTGGTAAAAATAAAAATTTCCTCGTACTTTCATTGGTTAAAGAAATCATTTCGATGTAATATAAATTATGTACAATTATTTTGTCACAAAAAAATATAACCAACGAAGAAAAACAAGTGATGGCTGCGACGGGAATCGAACCCGTGCCTGAAGTTCTTGACGTTCTCCGCTTCATAAACAAACGCACTTTCAACTGTTATAATTTTAAATTTCTAAAAAATGTTCATATTGTGTCTATTCATATTGTGACTATAACGACAAACTGCAATTCTCTTTCGTTATGTACAAATACTATATGCTATAAAATACACTGGGGAGCCAAAAAAACTGGTATAGGTATGCGTCTGCAAATAACTGAGGTATGGAACCAATCAGAGTAACGCGATGCGGTCGGCATCGCCTATATAAGACAACGAGCGTCTGGCAAAGTTGCTAGATCGGTTACTGCTGCTACAATAACAGGTTATAAAGATTTAAGTGAGTTTGAACGTCGTGTTATAGTCGTCGCACGAGAGATGGGACATAGCATCTCCGAGGTAGAGATACAATTTGGATTTTTGCGTACGGCCATTTCACGAGTGTACCGTGAATATCGGGAATCCGGTAAAACATCAAATCTTTGACATAGCTGCGGCCGGAAAAATATCGTGAAAGAACGGGACAAATTACGACTGACGAGAATCATTAAACGTGACAGACGTGCAACCCTTTCTCAAATTGGCGCAGATTTCAATGCTAGGGCATCAAAAAGTGCCTGCGTGCGATCTATTCAATGGACCACCATTGATATGGGCTTTCGGAGCCGAAGGCCCACTTGTGTAGCGTTGTTGACTGCACGACACAAAACTTTACGCCTCGCCTGGGTCCGCCATCACCGCCATTGGACTGTTGATGACTGGAAACACGTTGCCTGGTTTGACGAGTCTCGTTTCCAATTGTATCGGACGGATGGACGTATACGTGTATATAGACATCCTCATGAATCCATGGACCCTACATGTCAACAGGGGACTGTTCAAGCTGGTGGAGGCTCTGCAATGGTATGGGGCGTGTGCAGTTGGCGTGAAATGGGACCCCTGATACGTCTAGATACGACTCTGAAAGGTGACCGATACGTAAGCATTCTGTCCGATCACCTGTACCCATTCATGTCTATTGTGCATTCCGACGGACTTGGACAATTCCAGCAGGACAATTCGACACCCCACACGTCGAGAGTTGCTACCGAGTGGCTGCAGGAACACTCTTCTGACTTTAGACAATTCCATTGGCCATCTAAATCACCAGAAATGAACATTATTGAGCATATCTGGGATGCCTTGCAACGTGCTGTTCAGAAGAGATCTCCACCGCCTCACTCTCATATGGATTTGTGGACTGACCTGCATTATTCATGGTAAGAATTGCCTCCTGCATACCTTCAGACATTAGTCGAGTTCATGCTACGTCGGCTTGCGGCACTTCTGCGTGCTTGCAGGGGCCTTACACGATATAAGGCAGGTGTACCAGTTTTTTTGGCTCTTCGGTGTTTATGCGTATATGGCATACTTCAACTGCTTTTCAAGGTTTGAGAGCTGGTCTGAACTAAATTTAGTTCTCACACTAGGCCTCACAGTTTAGATTAAAAATTTTTTACGAGGTTATCGTTGTTCATTAGTATCCGATATTTTACAACGTCAAATCAGTGTAAAATTGTGGTAGCTGGACATCAGTCTAATGTCAAAGTAACAAAAAATAATTTTTTCTTCCTGTTATTTTTAACGTAATACAACATTTGGTTACAGCAAAATTACATAGAGGATTTATTTAGATTAACACTTCAACAGTATATATTTTATTATAGTGATACAAGACTTTTTAAATGGTAAACATTATCAACTTTGTCACAAATTATTAATATTACAACATAAACTTCTGATGAAATTTTCTTTTTGTTTCAAAAACATTAGACGTTTTTCTGTGAAAAGTCACTCACCTCTAGTACGCGTTACGAAAACATTAACAGAGCAAGGCGTTTTTTTTTAGAAGGTTCAGTAGCCCGTGGCAATACCAGATATGCAGGGCGTCCCTGAAGCACGTGTTTAATAGTATAACGCCCGGCCACGTACAGCTCAGATCAGCCTCAATGCTATGCAAGGCGTTTAGATACTTGCTTGATAGGCCTGATCTCTCGCATATTGAGAATCTGTGGGGCGCTATTGGACATCGTTTGAATATCCTCTTCCCACACCCAAGAAATTAAGATGAACTGTGGACTCGGATCAAAGGCACATGGTCCACGATAGCCGACACGTAGGTAGGGACACGTAAGTTTTGTCGGCAGCGTGTTCATTATAGACGAAGCAAATTGCTCATAGATACAGGTTCAGGGAAGAAATCGGCACACACCATTCGTCTGGAGTAATTTCGAGAAACCATGGAAAACCGATATAAGTATGTCCGGACCTGAATTAGAGCCCAAGTCCTCCTGAATGCGATAAAGATGATTTACCATTTTGCCACCTTGCTCGGTGCGGCAAACAATAAGTGGATATTTATAAACTCGTTGAACCGTCTTGTGCTTTAAAACATTATGTCAGTACGATCCGGCATGATAGCAAACAAATGCTGTACTTTAACCTCCGGCAGACTTTCGGCTCTCCAGGCCTCGGTGTTAAGAGCCGCCCAAATCTCCTCACTCTTCACTAACTTCTGCAGACTTGTTCCCCACTTTTACAATTTATGCTCCAAATCATTAACACTCTGGCATAGAGGAAACTGGCATTCCATCTGGTCCTGCGTTCCTATATATGTTCGGTGGGTGTCGAATCTGGTAAATGGGCAAGATTTGATTATTCAAAAATTTGTGTAAGCACTTCTAGTAAATAAGATATGCATTTGGGCCGGAATCATCTTGGCTCCTAGGCACTGAGAGAAGAAAGATCGTGAATGAGGCCACAGAATGTATTCAGCATCCTAATATGCATTCCCTGACACTTGTATCACAGCCAATAGAAAACTATTGTAATAACTAATAGCTCCTCAGAACATCACACCTGTTTAACGGAACGTGTGTCCCTGTAAAATGGGGCAGAGATTGAAGCGCTCACCTGCTGCCCTCAGAACTCTGGACGATGGTCATACATTACTAAAGAAAAGCATTGTTCAAGACGATATATAGTAAGTCCGTGTAATTTCTCGCTTCTATCTGCTAACACCAGTAAAAACTATTGCAAGGTGTTGTAAATGCACGTCTGGCAATCAAAAGGTTCTCCCTGCTTGCTGGTGGCCTGTCAGGTTCGTCGACAACATTTCAAAGTTTTATTTTCATTGTTTCTGTGGGAATTTTTACGGATTTGAAAGTTAAGAGGTGTCAACTCGTCAGTGGCTATCAAGTAAAGATACATTAGAAGTCTTGAGTTTCCGAGAGTTCATCTTGTATATTAACTAACGGAGATACTAACAAATGCATGTTGATCGGACGTTTATAACGGGAGGAATTAAGATTGCGTGGGGCATAAATTAATCTCAGTCACATTAATTGAAATTCCTTTTTTTTTTTTTTTTAATTACAAGATAAAAACTAAGAAATTGCAATCCTGGATAACGGATTTAGCCAACTTTGTGACCAAATATGTTACCAGATTGATGCATTTATTCAGCACAGTTCGTTGGCCCAAACTACATGTGCAGATTTATTACGCTAGGAGAAGATAGACAAAAATATGTCACAATAGTAAAATATTTATTCTAAATGTTAGCAAAAATAAATTTGTAAGATTGCCCGTTCTTGATTCCCTTTTATTGACTTCTAAAATATGTGGAATGTGATTAATGTTTATAGTGTCAATTTATGTCCCATGAACTCTTTAACATAATAACATTGTTAGTGGATAAACTTTCGGCATTGTCTAACAGAAACAGGTTTTACCAAACTTGATGATGACCGACTAATTAAATCGCGATATGGTTATTTTCATAATACATATGCGGTGGGGTAAGGCAGAAAAACTGGAAAAAGTACAAAAAATTAATAAAGATTAAATCATTATTTTCTGCTTGTAAATTTTAATAATGTTGGGATACATTGTTTTTCTTCCCATACATTAAAAAATAATATGACCACACTAAATCAAAAATTCTTTCCACGTAATGGTCCTATTTAGTTAAAGTTTTTCTTTCTGAAGAAGCGAAAACCTTTTCGTGAAATTTTGGTTTCAGTTATTTTCATGCTCGTGATAATTTAGACCAGAAGCAACTTTTGTTGGGCAAACGTTGGCTCCAAGGTTGGGCCAACGTTAGAAATATAACGTTGGCTGAACACCAAAATGACACTCGGGTCTTTGTTGGCCCGACGTCATGTTATTATTCGTACGCCAACAAATTTCCGGCCTTTTAAAAATCAAAGGTTTACAGGCATTAAAAAAATTGGTAATGTGTTAGTAAGTAGTAAGACGTGCTTCTAATTACATAACCCCAACCAATAAACATCGTTCTGCGAACGTTTGTTAGTTATGTTTTTAAAACATATTTACAACTAGTTAAATATTTACTAAACTTCTGTAGTTACCAGAGTTATTCATTTGGTTCTTGTGTCTGTATATTCTACCTTTCATTACAATCTGCATTCTGAAAATATACTAAGTAGGTGTTGAGTGTGAATCCGCGTATCCAGCGCGACACGTTTTCCACTTTACCACTCTAACTCTACACAAGAAGTGAAGTACGTATTATGAAATATATGGTACCATTACATTTAATTGTTCACAGTACTACTTTTCAATTGTATTTCACTATCATCACATACCATATAACTGATGCAGTTAAGGTTAAGCCTTGCACGCTTTCTAGTATATAAAAAATTTCTTTTTTTTTTAATTTTTGTTTAATTAAAGCACGCGATGATTAAAATTACGAGCAAAGTCGCACGAAAAATTGTTCTTACCTATGCGTGAAACTGTAACGAAAACTGATGCGTAGTAACAAATACAATTTTTTATTATAACAGAACAAACTACCCACAATACATACCAACATGTTAACAAAATTAAAAAAAAAATTAATGTTAAAAATTAATTTTTAGAGGAAGGCGAGGCAATACGGCGAAGCGGCGTAGAGTACGGGGTATTTTCTTCCAGCAAGTGGTGCTTTACATCGGATGTTGATGGAACTTCACGAGTAGACTATCCTTTCTCTAGACGGCCACTGACCGCCATTTACATACATCGTTCTGTGGTTTTCTGAAGGTACGCACATTTTCTGCACTGTTTTGCAATATTTTCTCGTCTTGCTCCACTTTGGCTTAGTACATAACAACTACACTGGTTCATTTCTGTTATTATTTTGAATGTTATATAAATTTCTTGCACAAGTACACGTGGCTGTAAGTTTTTCTACGATAACATTTCAAGTCTCGCTTTTCCTATTGTTACAGATGGTTCATAAACATAAAAGGAAGTCTGGCAGACAATAAAGGTCGGATACATCAATGCCGGAAGCTATAGGAGAAGTTGTAAATGAGTCTAGGGGCTAGTATAAGGCTGCTCGTCCTATATAATGTGCCTCAGACGCATCGGAAATGCCATGCTGCGGAAAAAATTAACTACCCTCAATATTCGATAAAAAAAAAGGTGCCAGGACCTGTTAAGTGAGCCTTAGTTAGTACAAGGAGGAATAACTGGTTAATTATTGGAAAATAATGGAAACTTCGTGATGTTACATTTCAACTAGCCGAACGAAATTATATCAAGCACCCAATTTCCATCTACCGAATGTTCTATTCCTGGAAAAAAAAAAAAAATTCATGCTGGATTTCTCAAAAACGGTTCACCTGAGAGTGTTCCGACGAGGCCAACTTTTCTATTCATTAAGACGTGCTGATTAATAATTTCTCTTAAATCGTTCACGGCTTATTATTTCAATGTTTCATGCGACCATATGATGTCAACATCATTAATTAATGAAGGGGTGTGCGTGGTATTGCCAATCACGTTTTCAGAGGTGTAAGATCTCCTTTATAGAAATCACCATACGCTGACTTATTACTTAATCTCGTGTATTTTATAATATTTTTCAACTAGAATCATTTCAAAACTCGACATTTGAGAGCTCTTCAGATAAAAGTGGTGTACAAGTTTTCGTGTTATATATTTGTAAGGAATAACCTGAGCCGGAGTTTGTTGGTCTTGTTCACGCACCCACCTCTACGCACAAACATACACACCCACCCACACGCACACATGCATATATATACATATATATGAGCACACGTATTTCAAAAACGGGCCCATAAATGATGGTATCTAGTTTCCCGTGATAAAAGGGCCGATTCTCCTACCGTAAGCATAATATCTCAGCATTTCTGAAACAAATTTAACTAACATGTTCTACATCTCAAAATAAAACTGTTTTAACAATTCAGATACAAAATAGTACTCTGTGCAGTGTTACATTGATCAGTGAAATATCGTTCGTACTTACTTGTAAGTGTTAAAAATATCGACGAATGTCTTTTGGTAAAGTTGGTCGATGAAGTAAATTGTTCTATGNCAGTGTTACATTGATCAGTGAAATATCGTACGTACTTACTTGTAAGTGTTAAAAATATCGACGAATGTCTTTTGGTAAAGTTGGTCGATGAAGTAAATTGTTCTATGGGGCTTGAGCAGTAGGATTGTAGGAATGCTCCACGCTAATATAGTATACTGCCTGGAGTTTCACGTTCGGGAATAAATTAATGAGCCAGAACCTGATTCAATGTGTGTTAATATAAATCTGAGATAATATGTAGTCTCCTTTAGGAGTTTTATATATATATATATTGTATTTCAGCTTACTTTATCGAATGAGATATTGAACAAGGGCCGTGCAGTTTCTTGAATGATTCATGACATTTTATTTAACTCTCACTTGTTTCGATTAACTTGTGTCCGATTTGTGGCTAAAACTGTAGAAACCATAAACTTTCCGAAAACAGCAAATTTTCGAGATAATAAATTAATACGTCTTATATCACGAAACGTTTTAATCGTAAAGCGTTGTTCGTTACGAAATTCCTTTGAATTCGTTTCAAACACAAGAATGGCCGGCCCAGTCATTGCCGACGGGCGCTACAAGACGCAGGAAGACGCGTGGTTGCTTAGGAATTGTTGGGCAACCACGCCGCAATATTCAAGTCGTGGGAGGCGGTCACCCGGGCCGCGCAACCGAACAATCAACACACTGCCCCGTGACCTTGGGACGAATACACCGAAGTTATTTAAGTCAGTAATGATATAAGGACTGCTTTTTTTCTCCCCTGACTTCGGGGCGAGCGGCGAGTCGTCTACGAGTCGTCACGACACTGGTCTCCCGACGAGCTGCTTCAGCTCGTTCCGACAGCAAGGGCGAGTCTACGGACATAACGCGAACTATATTAAGTAGAAGGTAGGCGTTTAGCGTGGCAGGCATCTCAGTAGCTATTGTGAGCCCCGAGTAGAACTATTTTAGCTTTTTTAATATTAATACCTTAATCTGAGAATTAGAAAGAAAAATTGTTTTATCTGAGAAATGTTTATTCCAGATCAGGATTTAGAAGCATTTAGGATATAATACGTGGCCATCTTAAAAAAGACAACATTAGATAAAAAAGAAATTTAATATTTTTTTTGTTACTGCAAGAATTGTTATTATATAATATTGATTAATCTTCTATGTAAAACATAAAGGCAAGATTCTGTTAATTATTTAATATCCCTAAGTTAGCCCTAATTACTGTAAAGCTTGTCATCCTGGTTAAGAGAGGGAGATACAGCAATTTGAGAGTTTTACTTTTATCTTTGTTGTAATAATTTAATAAAGTACAAATCACACTCCAATCTGCTACTTATTTGTGGTTTAAAGTTTATACTTCAGATAAACATATTTTGAAAACTAATTGGCATCAATAAACTTTAAATAAAATTTTCATGATCATTCCTTCGTTCTTCAAAAAGTGCCGCAAACATTTCACAGCAAAAGGTTTAAGTCGATTTAAGTCGAGTTCCTTTTGAATAACCCCAAAATGTAGAAGCGTAAGTGCGTCTAGGTACCACGGGTTAGAAACAGGGGAATAATCGTCAAATAACTAACAAAATGTCGAAGTAACAGCTTTTGAAGCGATACATTACCATAATAAATGTTTATTAGCCCAGTCCTACCACATTCTATTTTTAATAAAATACTAAGGAGACGAAAATACTCTATGAGTTCAAAAAATTCAGAGAAAAAGAAAGGTTATTAGAGAAGAATTAAACATTAATGCAATGTCAACTTGTTGTGATTCTGATTTCAGTGACACCACATGTCCTACTTAACGATTAGAGTAATAACATCCTCCTGTATTTACTGTACTACCCTAGGACATAATAAGCTTTACTAACAGGTAAAAAATTTAATGCTGTTGTAATTCTTACAGAACATGAATTTTAAAGGTTGCAAAACCGAGTAGAATTATGGAGCATGGATTTTAGAGGCTGACTATCTTACGTTATCAAAGACGCCATACAAGCCTACATTCCCGCAACGGAATGCACAAATCCGTCCACAATGCCAGTTTTACTGATCTCGCTTTCTCCGCGCTAGATGCACGGATAAGAATAAAGGGCGAATAGATTATTCTTACCCAGCACGCATCGCAGGCGCGGAAACCGTTGGCGAGATGTAAGAGACAGCATGCAAAATACAGACAAGCAGTTCCTCTACCTGTTACCGCGTAAAATAAAGTAGAATAAAAAACCCGGGACGGCAGCGGCAAGAGAGGCGGTGAGCATGGTTGGGTGGAAGAAGGGGCCGCGGGTGTAGTAAAGAGAGAGACCAAGAGAGAGAGAGAGAGAGAGAAATAGAGAGAGAGAAATGGGAGGAGGTAAAAATCTCACCGGGTATTTTTCGCCCGTAATCGTAGCCCGCGCCTTCTCTTACCCCCTTCACATGCAACCCTCCGCGCATACCCTCTTTCCCTCTCATTTTGTTTCTACCGCTGAGGATCAAGAAATGTGTCAGTGGCAGATTGCGAACCCCCCTCCGCCCCTAGTAACTCCCCCTCCTTTACGCCGAGCCCACCCTGAAAACGTCCGTGGGTTTTTTGGACTCGCCTTTCTTGTCAGATCCAGGCATCGCGGATCACCTTGGCCGCACCCACAGAATGACTCTGACAGCACGCACACACACACGCGCACCAACACGCGCGCTCACAGAAGGGGTTAGTTAGCAGTTGGCTCTGCAGAAAACGCCTGTCAAGTCAGACTCATTCTGGCCGGACGTTACGTATTTACCCCTACCATTCTCGATTCCTGGAAACTCGGAGCTGGTCTGTCGTCACGGTTTTCGTGCGCTGTTCTGAAGGCAGAGCGAGTGCTATGTGCTTTCTTGGGTGGCCGGCCTCGTTCTCCACGAAACCAGTTTTCGTGTGGATTTTTTAAGTCTGAGAAGATGAAACTGCATTGCGAATAATTTCCCAACTCCCACTCCATGCCACATATAGGATATAATAAACTTTATATCGTCAAGAGGAATAGTACCCAACTGGACATTTCCATTTACTGTGGACATGATGAATAGAGATCCAATTAGTGGTTATTATGTACTTGTAATCTGCTGACTCAGAAACAATGACAAATAACTGGCTATGCTTGATAGAACGTAGTAACCTGAAATAAAAATTTGACGCGGAAAAGGCTAATATGACACACCAAACATTGCCAATTGGTGATGGCCATGCGATAGGCTCTCAGATAATTGACGGGAGGATTCCCTGTCATGTATGGTGGACACTATAAAATTATTAGCACAATGGGTAAAGTTCAACCCAAGCTAACTTGTTGAATGAGGTGACGTTTATGGTTAAATGCCCAGAAACGACGCAATTTCATTTGACAATAAGACCATACTTCCATAGGTCTCAATAAATTGAAGCCAGTTATTTAATTTTGTTCTTTGTTATATACTGCAGACAAGGAGTAACAGAAGCCTTCTCCAGAAAATTGCGTCCTGATCACACACGAAGCAAGAAATTAAAAATGCCTGAATTCTTCCACTACTACCGACGTTCTTGGACTCTATTCACGGACAAGATTTTCCAGCACCTTAACAACAGAACATCACGTGCGATATTTTAAATTGAAGTGCTGAAGTCGGAAAAAACGCTACTCATTACATTAAATGGTATATGAGTAATTAATGTATAAGTGATAACACTATGTCCAGCATATATTGATTCTAAACTTTGATATAAAAAAATACTTAGTATTAATATAAATTGATATTGAAATTTTCTTTCTTGCAGAAACGTGAGTTGTCTAAGACAATTCTGTTTACTACACGTAATATCAGAAACAATTGTTTATAAACCCCAAAGGATGGCCGTAAAGTCAAACATTAGATTTGTACGCATAAAACACTTGTTAATCATACAAAATTTATTTTTCTTTGTGAAGTTACTTTAGGGAAAGCAATTTTTTCGTTTAGCAATTCACTGTTTGTCGTTATAATACTGCTTTGCTTACTCGAACCAAAGAATATGTGAAATTTTTTTGTTGTATTTTCAATCGGAATGGGGATATGTGAGTAATTTTAACTTTATTTGTTATTGATTACCCTTATGACATGAACCGATCTTATAAGAGTAGATTACAAACTTCCTTTCAAAATTGGGGAAGTAATAATATAGTATCCAGGTGTACGCCAATAGTTTTTCATGGTGTACACCGATAGTTTTTCACTTATATCTGAAAACTACTAGTGAGAAATATGTCCGGCTTTTGTTATCAGCACTTCAAGTATTGGCAGCGTTTCACTAGTCATTCGAGACCACTTTCTACTACTTGGTCGTAGTTAACCATATTTATATGGCCCCATTTTCGATAATTAAGAATGTCGTTTCATAAATACACTAGGGCCTTTATATACACTCATCACCATACACACTTAGAAATATACTAGCTGCTTTGTTATGGTATTGCAAGTTTGAGGTATGTCCGCTTTTCCACAATAGGGTAGGTTTCCTCTTAGAGGAAGAATTTACACCAATTATCAGAAGGTTGTCTGCCAGAATTTGGTACAGTTTCAGCAATATAATAAACACATCTGCGGTGTTGTATGGACGGTGTGTCCTGGATTTTAGCCAGTGCTCCAACACGTCACAGAAAATTAGTATCGTTGAAAATTAAATGAACCAGCTCTATTTTGTTTCCACAGTGTGGACAGACATTCGAATACACTCACACACGTCCATAGAATTTACACAAAAACTAAACGAGATTCGTTATTCCACTGGTCAAGAGTCTAACAGCGACGTTCTTTGAATCTCTGTACACTGTTAAATATATGTAATTTTTACTGAGAAATTATTTGTAATGCTACAAATTTTTTGTAACAGTACAAAAAATTGTCTTGTAATATTACTCGTCTGTAAAATACANCAAGAGTCTAACAGCGACGTTCTTTGAATCGCTGTACACTGTTAAATATATGTAATTTTTACTGATAAATTATTTGTAATGCTACAAATTTTTTGTAACAGTACAAAAAATTGTCTTGTAATATTACTCGTCTGTAAAATACAAGAGCCGTGTTCATAAGAGACCTCAATAAATGTTTGTAGATTGCTGATCCGTATCCACGAGCTCAAGGAAAATGGCGGTTAAGCAACAACGTAAAATTTAGCATAGCTTTTTGTGCAACAACTATGGGTAAGGTTTATTCTACTCAGGTTAGGAAGTTCATTGCTTCTAGTTAGATAACTAAAACTTTCGCCACTGTGTGAGCGCTAGTGTCGTATGTGTACCAGATTTTCTCAATTATTTAACGTTAAAAAACAAAATATTTGCAATATTCAAAAATCAAATATAAAATAACTACTTAACAAAGAAAAATCTTTCTCTTTTATTATTCACGTAGCCTAAAATTGTAAATAAAATTGACGGCTTTATAACACTGCGCACCTAGCGTACGAAATTTTCCCTAGGCCAAACTCTTCCATGAGAAAACTCGTTTTGTTCCCAACATTAATAGAATAAACCTTACTAGGGGTAATGTAAAATGTAGTTTCGTGCAAAAATAAATTTTTCGCAAATTTGAATAACGCAAAACACTAAAAACTGCTCAAATAATCATAATAAAACGACTGCAATTTTAGAAACATGTGACACTATTACTCATTAACTGTTAGTGTTTCATATTTACAAGAACTATAAAATTTAATAAATGCGTTCTTAATAACCGAATAACTTCACTTATATTTTAGGGGCCACGGTGGCTGAGCAGTCAGACTACTTGTCTCACACCAAGGCGAACCGGGTTCAATCCCCGGCCGGAATCGTGCCGGATGATGATACTGGTCAGCGGGTTTTCTCGGGNTAATAAATGCGTTCTTAATAACCGAATAACTTCACTTATATTTTAGGGGCCACGGTGGCTGAGCAGTCAGACTACTTGTCCCACACCAAGGCGAACCGGGTTCAATCCCCGGCCGGAATCGTGCCGGATGATGATACTGGTCAGCGGGTTTTCTCGGAGATCTCCCGTTTCTCCCCCCTTGCATTTCGGCACTGCTCCATTACCACCTCATTTCACTCTCAGTGGTACAGATCTGAAGATACTTACAGCTTTTCGAACTGGGTTGGTTTACTGTACCTACATAATTACTTTTTACGTTTTACCTTTAAATCACAACATATGTTTTGTGGGATGTGTGTGAACTCCCTGAAATGCCAAATAAAAGACGACCAAACTGAAGTATCAAAAATCATGTTCCATCGGCTGCTATACACGCCAATTTAAAGTTTAAAATACTTTCACAGCGGAATTAAGTGTATCATCAA
>NQII01010753.1:0-34231 GCA_002778355.1 Clitarchus hookeri
ACCATACACCGGACACACTGCTGTATAGCTCATGAGATTTGATGTCATAACTCCAGCGTGCATAGTATATATATACACACACACACACACACCACGAACAACTACTTTGCCCGTTTAACCTGCACGAAGTAAAGTATCTGAATGAACAAAACTATCGCGAATGAGAAGAATTTTCACAGTGGTATCTACATCAGTGTTCCTGTCATCTTCAACGTACAGTACATTTATTGGACAGTTAAATATAAGTACTGAAAAAGTATTAAAACAATAGTAGTATTTAAGACGCAAACCATACTACTTATGAAATATGCGTCGATAAGCACCCAAATTGTGCCACTGGGCAAATGACCTCTGTCGCTCTGTCGCATTTAATTTCAAAAATCTATCTTGGCGCAATAGGGAGCATAAATATGCAATTATCCAAACGAAAAAACGATCTCAAGTGCTTGTATTTCGTCAGGGCACTTCTTAGTTTTATTTTCAGTTGCTGTTTGTTAGTTTTCTGTAAGTGAATGGCTTAACTACAACAGGCAACCTTTAAAACGAACGGACAATTATTTTTCAAGTGTCATTGCTACATGTGCACACAGTGGTCTTGGAATTACTTTTCCAAAGAAGAGATAAATTACAAAAAATCCTAACAACAGATATCTGTGTAATGGACGTTTTCCCACGACACTGACAGTGAGGCCGGAGATCTCTTTTCTGTCTTTCTAAGAAACTCTGGCTTCTTTACTTGTCCACTGTTCGCCTGTGGTTTTAGCTCGCTCGACGTAACAGTCGAACCGTGAACGAGACTCGCTGTGCGAGAGAGATACGTCAAAGTGCTGCGAGCAGATGGAAGAGGCACCTAGAGCGTAGCTGGCAAGATACCGCGAGGTATCTTGCCAGCCGGGAGGTACAGCGTAAACACAAGAGTCGTGAAGCCCGTTCCTAGAATCCAATCTCTCGAAGGTGCACTGTGATTTTTGCCGTAATGTACACTGTTAGCAGCTGAGAAACTGTTCTGGTATTATGCGGGGCATTATTATTATCATTTCAAAAAATAAAAACTTTGGAAATGGGTTGTGTAAAGTGCTCATTACGACGAAAGATCCCATTTTCGAGAGGAATAAAAGTTATAACAAATAATTTTCTCAGAAAATTAAATACGAATGAATTAATTTTTATATTACTGCATCACAAAGAGTGAAAATAAATTTGGTGGTCTATGTAGTCATTACAAAGGTACCAGAAAATTACGTGTTACGTGTTCGCAGATTTGAATCCCCTCGAAATAAGACCTCGTCTAGCTTAAGTCTCACTTCAGCTACAAGCGTGGATGTAAAATTTTTCAAAGCATTTACTTACAAAAACTAATACAGAACTCATATTATTCATACATAAATGGAGTAGAAGTGAAATGTTAAATCAAACCGGATCGTAAAGGAAAGGCACAAGAATTACAAAATAAAGAGTTGTATAAACAAGATCTTTATCCCGAATATTAACATTATAGAGACTCACTCTTTTAAAATGTAGCAGAGAAAGGATTTATACTATAAAAGAGCATCAAAATCTATCTCTCAGATGGAATAATATCAGCCTAGATGCAATTTACTTCTTTAAAACCACACACATGGTGAATAAAATAATTTAACGGTTAGCAAATTCCATCAATGGCAAAGCCGGTGTTTGTTTCCTACATGTTGTCCCAAAATAATTACTGATAAATTTGTAAATGATTATTAATCTGTAGTCTCCACTTGGTGAAATATAATGCCCTGGTTGGATTCTCAGCCTTGATGTCTCCACACAAATAGTAGAATATCCTATAAAGTTCTCACAGACGGCCAACAATTTGAGTATCCACATCTCAGCACCGCTGATTCACTTAACAGTAACATAGCTGAAGTGGCGCGCAACATATATGAATACCAGGGGATAAGGTGGAAATGTAATGATCAGCATAGGAAATTTGACCCACATTGCATTCGCTGAATTTGAATGGTGAGAAGTTGAAGGCAGCTGCTTGGGTAAAACACATTGGAAAACTTAAAAATATAATGCGCATTTTGCGAGTTTTCTTGTAGAGAGGTTACTGCAACTTCACTGTAAAAAATTGTGTAAATTCACATATAAAATGTTTTGGTATTTTTACTGCTACGTAGTCGTTGCATTAACACTAAAAGTTGTGTATTTTTACTTTTTCATTGTTATTGTATGAACACTCAAATTTGTGTATTTTTACTGCTACATGATCGTTGTATGAACTCTCAATGTCAATAAAGTTGTACATCTTCAGCTGTGTAATTTTACAATGCCCATGTGTGTGAGAACTTGCATTGCTTTCTGGAATATATGTGATCGTATATTTGCACATACAAATTTTCAGTAATTTTACATTTTTATGTATAATTTGCTTTAACGAGTAGAGTATTTGTAATTTTACACTAATGTTCCTAGGAATTAAAATATAGCTTAAAAAATTTGTTTAAAACATACGATATAGCAGTAGGAAGTAGAACTACTCCGAACTCCTTTTGTATGTTCCAAAGGAAAACTTAACTGCCGCTGATTGAATTGGCTATCTTTTGTATATAACTACCTATTTATATCCGATGTCAATTGTTACCCACATTTTGGAGGTAATTTTGTTACAACTCTGGTATAGTACCAAGTAACAAAACGGAGTAAATAAACACGAAAATTGTAACAATACACATAGTAAATGCGTGAATGAACATGACGCAGTTATAAAAGAACATACGCTGACGGTAAAATTGCTTAGTAAAACAGTGAAAAAGTTCAGAAATCGTGTGATTACAATTATAGTGAACCTAAGATGAAATTTTTTTGTAAAGGAGAAAATACACATACACAATGGTGCAATTTTAATTACGATGACTGTGTAAATTTACTTGCCTTGCAGAGTTGGAGTTTAATTTCCACTACATAGTAACAGTAATTTTACACCATTATATGTTAAATTAGTTGTACAGTGTATATGTTATTTAACTTATTTGAAGGATTGCAGGATGAATTTACTTCTACGTAGAGTAAAAAAAAACATTGAAATATGTATGTGTAAAATTACACAGATGTCAAGTGGAGACACAGCTGCCACCTACATTTAGTGTAAAATTTCACAATTTATTTTCAGTGGTGATTTTACCATTGAATGAAGACATATGTGAATTTCTGTACATTTTATGAGCAGTTGCCCTGGCTTACTTTCATCAATGTAGATAGTCATGCTGAAATATTTTTTTGTGGTGTTGTTTTTCATTGCTAACTCTCAGCTGATGCCATGTATGTGGTGGTACTTAACAGCCACTAAGATTTTGATTGAAAGCAGTACGTTACTTTGATTAGTGGCCTGCAGGCTCCAGACACCTCGTATCCTATATGTAGACACATCTGCAGGTGCATGCAAACAAAACTACCTCTGTCCTGTTCCAGAGCATGCTGTTAACGACATACATGTAAATCGAGGAGTCCGACTTCATCCCTTACTGTTTACAGATTTTTTTCATTCTTATCGTGGCAACGACCATTTTGAAGGTGGTTTATTTTGAGTTTGCAGAAGTTTTTACGTCTTATTATTTCAGATTGCGTTACGTTTGCTGGCTTTGTGGCAGATTTTCAGACTAGTTTCGACAGTCTGGCTATGGATATCACCTTTCATTTATTGCAATTTGGCTGGAAAGTTACTCTAGCTGATGATGGCTATGCTAGAGAAGGCTAAGAAGTATAGTACTAATACAATCGCTTTTTATAGGTGAAAATGCGGCACGTTTCTCCTTTATGATCTTAGTTATTCTGGAAGTACCTTTTCATTACATTAACAGGCAGGGTGTGAAGTCATTTAGCTCACAGGTTGATATAATACTGAAACATATTTCAATAGTTCTTCGAATGCTTTATTAATTCTTATGGGGCTTATTTTTCCTCTTTCCATGAATCATTTACAAACTTATCTTTGCAATAGTTTGTGAATGTCTTTTGAAATACATTACCATTCGAGTATGAATATCTGTGGGATGGCGCATGAAATTTCGAACGGACATGGTTCTTGAATTTTACGCGCTCTCTGTTAGATATTCGGCTGGAAATTTTATACTTTCTATTTAAGAGAACTGTTATAGTTTTGATTCTCTATACAATGAGGAATAACAAAAAATTAAAATATACATTAACCAGCATGATGAGTGACATTAAATAATTCTCACTATGGACTGAATTAGTTGAACCGGAGGAGTTATAAAGAACTTTTTGTGAGTAAATTGTTGCTAATTCTTTCACTTCCCAAATCTAGAAGATGTCATTAATATCAAGACCCAAATACAAGACTCAAGCTTTGCTGTTTTAAAACTTTTGTCCGTATGAGCAAAACTTGCACGTTCATAGATGCATTGTGCCTAACAGGATCTTAAAAGGCCAATACAGCCTAGAAAGTATCTTCGTCATAAATATCAACAAAGGACACGATTGAGTACAACACCAGTACACTAAGTTGAAATGCCTCTTTTAACTGACCACACTGACGGAAACAGAGTGGCGCCGTTTTCTGTCTACATGTGGCGATAGCTTGCCCACACATGAGAAAGGGTCTCCGTCTCTACTGCCGTCAAATAACAAACAATTCTGCCAATACAACTTTTATGTTAAATNTAAAGTGCTCATTACGACGAAAGATCCCATTTTCGAGAGGAATAAAAGTTATAACAAATAATTTTCTCAGAAAATAAAATACGAATGAATTAATTTTTATATTACTGCATCACAAAGAGTGAAAATATATTTGGTGGTCTATGTAGTCATTACAAAGGTACCAGAAAATTACGTGTTACGTGTTCGCAGATTTGAATCCCCTCGAAATAAGACCTCGTCTAGCTTAAGTCTCACTTCAGCTACAAGCGTGGATGTAAAATTTTTCAAAGCATTTACTTACAAAAACTAATACAGAACTCATATTATTCATACATAAATGGAGTAGAAGTAAAATGTTAAATCAAACCGGATCGTAAAGGAAAGGCACAAGAATTACAAAATAAAGAGTTGTATAAACAAGATCTTTATCCCGAATATTAACATTATAGAGACTCACTCTTTTAAAATGTAGCAGAGAAAGGATTTATACTATAAAAGAGCATCAAAATCTATCTCTCAGATGGAATAATATCAGCCTAGATGCAATTTACTTCTTTAAAACCACACACATGGTGAATAAAATAATTTAACGGTTAGCAAATTCCATCAATGGCAAAGCCGGTGTTTGTTTCCTACATGTTGTCCCAAAATAATTACTGATAAATTTGTAAATGATTATTAATCTGTAGTCTCCACTTGGTGAAATATAATGCCCTGGTTGGATTCTCAGCCTTGATGTCTCCACACAAATAGTAGAATATCCTATAAAGTTCTCACAGACGGCCAACAATTTGAGTATCCACATCTCAGCACCGCTGATTCACTTAACAGTAACATAGCTGAAGTGGCGCGCAACATATATGAATACCAGGGGATAAGGTGGAAATGTAATGATCAGCATAGGAAATTTGACCCACATTGCATTCGCTGAATTTGAATGGTGAGAAGTTGAAGGCAGCTGCTTGGGTAAAACACATTGGAAAACTTAAAAATATAATGCGCATTTTGCGAGTTTTCTTGTAGAGAGGTTACTGCAACTTCACTGTAAAAAATTGTGTAAATTCACATATAAAATGTTTTGGTATTTTTACTGCTACGTAGTCGTTGCATTAACACTAAAAGTTGTGTATTTTTACTTTTTCATTGTTATTGTATGAACACTCAAATTTGTGTATTTTTACTGCTACATGATCGTTGTATGAACTCTCAATGTCAATAAAGTTGTACATCTTCAGCTGTGTAATTTTACAATGCCCATGTGTGTGAGAACTTGCATTGCTTTCTGGAATATATGTGATCGTATATTTGCACATACAAATTTTCAGTAATTTTACATTTTTATGTATAATTTGCTTTAACGAGTAGAGTATTTGTAATTTTACACTAATGTTCCTAGGAATTAAAATATAGCTTAAAAAATTTGTTTAAAACATACGATATAGCAGTAGGAAGTAGAACTACTCCGAACTCCTTTTGTATGTTCCAAAGGAAAACTTAACTGCCGCTGATTGAATTGGCTATCTTTTGTATATAACTACCTATTTATATCCGATGTCAATTGTTACCCACATTTTGGAGGTAATTTTGTTACAACTCTGGTATAGTACCAAGTAACAAAACGGAGTAAATAAACACGAAAATTGTAACAATACACATAGTAAATGCGTGAATGAACATGACGCAGTTATAAAAGAACATACGCTGACGGTAAAATTGCTTAGTAAAACAGTGAAAAAGTTCAGAAATCGTGTGATTACAATTATAGTGAACCTAAGATGAAATTTTTTTGTAAAGGAGAAAATACACATACACAATGGTGCAATTTTAATTACGATGACTGTGTAAATTTACTTGCCTTGCAGAGTTGGAGTTTAATTTCCACTACATAGTAACAGTAATTTTACACCATTATATGTTAAATTAGTTGTACAGTGTATATGTTATTTAACTTATTTGAAGGATTGCAGGATGAATTTACTTCTACGTAGAGTAAAAAAAAACATTGAAATATGTATGTGTAAAATTACACAGATGTCAAGTGGAGACACAGCTGCCACCTACATTTAGTGTAAAATTTCACAATTTATTTTCAGTGGTGATTTTACCATTGAATGAAGACATATGTGAATTTCTGTACATTTTATGAGCAGTTGCCCTGGCTTACTTTCATCAATGTAGATAGTCATGCTGAAATATTTTTTTGTGGTGTTGTTTTTCATTGCTAACTCTCAGCTGATGCCATGTATGTGGTGGTACTTAACAGCCACTAAGATTTTGATTGAAAGCAGTACGTTACTTTGATTAGTGGCCTGCTGGCTCCAGACACCTCGTATCCTATATGTAGACACATCTGCAGGTACATGCAAACAAAACTACCTCTGTCCTGTTCCAGAGCATGCTGTTAACGACATACATGTAAATCGAGGAGTCCGACTTCATCCCTTACTGTATACAGATTTTTTTCAGTCTTATCGTGGAAACGACCATTTTGAAGGTGGAAAAGGGCTTAGGTTTAATTTGAGTTTCCACAAGTTTTTTACGACTTATTATTTCAGATTGCGTTACGTTTGCTGGCTTTGTGGCAGATCTTCAGACTAGTTTCGACAATCTGGCTATGGATATCACCTTTCATTTATTGCAATTTGGCTGGAAAGTTAGTCTAGCTGATGATGGCTATGCTGGAGAAGGGTAATAAGTATAGTACTAATACAATCGCTTTTTATAGGTGTAAATGCGGCACGATTCTCCTTTATGATCTTAGTTATTCTGGAAGTACCTTTTCATTACATTAACAGGCAGGGTGTAAAGTCATTTAGCTCACAGGTTGATATAACACTGAAACATATTTCAATAGTTCTTCGAATGCTTTATTAATTCTTAGGGGGCTAATTTTTCCTCTTTCCATGAATCATTTACAAACTTATCTTTGAAATAGTTTGTGAATGTCTTTTGAAATACATTACCATTCGAGTATGAGTGACTGTGGGATGGCGCATGAAATTTCGAACGGACATGGTTCTTGAATTTTACGTGCTCTCTGTAAGATATTCGGCTGGAAATTTTATACTTTATATTTATAAGAACTGTTATAGTTTTGATTCTCTATACAATGAGGAATAACAAAAAATTAAAATATACACCAACCAGCATGATGAGTGACATTAAATAATTCTCATTATGGATTGAATTAGTTGAACCGGAGGAGTTATAAAGAACTTTTTGTGAGTAAATTGTTGTTAATTCTTTCACTTCCCAAATCTAGAAGATGTCATTAATATCAAGACCCAAATACAAGACTCAAGCTTTGCTGTTTTAAAACTTTTGTCCGTATGAGCAAAACTTGCACGTTCATAGATGCATTGTGCCTAACAGGATCTTAAAAGGCCAATACAGCCTAGAAAGTATCTTCGTCATAAATATCAAAAAAGGACACGATTGAGTACAACACCAGTACACTAACTTGAAATGCCTCTTTTAACTGACCACACTAACGGAAACAGAGTGGCGCCGTTTTCTGTCTATATGTGGCGATAGCTTGCTGACACATGAGAAAGGGTCTCCGTCTCTACTGCCGTCAAATAACAAACAATTCTGCCAATACAACTTTTATGTTAAATATAAACAAAAAAAATTGCAGTGGAAATAAATTAAAAATATTATTAGCTAGCAGAAATAAAATCGTATCATATCCTATCCTATCCTACTAATATTTAAATGCGAAAGTCTGTGTGTATTTTCGTAGGCACCAAGAAGGCGCTAGGCGACTTCAAAATATTTGCCACGCCTCGGCAGCAAGGTAGTCAAATGGCCTCAACACGGCATTTTCTGAACCAGCAGGTTGACCTCTGTAATAGCAGAAATTTACCCAAAAAATAAAGAGACATCAACAATGTAACATTATTGAGGCGACGATCAAAAATCAGGACAAGAAACACTCACCCAAGGCACTTAAACTAAGAATATCACTTCATTAAAACTATATATTTTATGTCACGCCAAAACAGATAGGAATTAAAAGAAAGGTGTAAGGTATATTCCGGAAACATCAGTGACTATTACAGATATCAAGTCGCTTGACACGGAACCATTGTTACTATTATTTTTCATTACGCTTTTAATATTTATACCATGAATACTTTATAAAACTACATTCACAGAAAATAATTCAAATATATATTTCACAAACAAAATACAGGATATTTCATTACAAAATTTACAATTCCTATTCTTAAAATAAAGTTATTTCCGCTGGTTAACACAACAGCTTAACCTGACCAGAGTAACTGGTCGGCAATAAATTTCAAAATAACAAAGTAACGAAATCTTGGAAATTTGCTTGTTAAATAAACATCATTGCAGGAACAGGGGCTAAAAATTTATCTAACCTTTCTTTTACATGGAAATAAGCAATTAATAAAGCGAGGTGCTGGAAAAGAAAACAATCGGCTTTGCCATATAAACCAAAACTATTCCCTGAAAGAGAATACAAGGTGGAAAAAAAACATGGTTCAACGTAAGCGAGTACCTANCATATAAACCAAAACTATTCCCTGAAAGAGAATACAAGGTGGAAAAAAAACATGGTTCAACGTAAGCGAGTACCTACAAATGACACACACACAGCCTATATATAACAGGTACCTTTCAGAATTGAGAGAGACTTTGGCAGCGCTTAACAGTTTCAGATCTTGAGAGGTCATGGTATTAAAACGTATTGGAGACGGGTGTAGTGGGGGTTTTCAACTGTAAGGGGAGCCCACCGAAAAAAAAAAACCAGAAAATAGCAACGTCNTGGAGACGGGTGTAGTGGGGGTTTTCAACTGTAAGGGGAGCCCACCGAAAAAAAACCACCAGAAAATAGCAACGTCCACCACGTTTCTGACCAACAGAGTTGATAGAGTTGAGAAGTTGTGGTCAACGTTTACCAGGGAGTTATTGAACACAGGTGATAGTGTAATGAGGTAAAATGGAACAAAGGCGGAATGTACGAGCGAGAGAAATGAGAGCACCCTGTGAAAACTCACTGTCCAACGGCAACGTCCGCCTTGTTTCCCACATGTGAACTTCTAGGTTATATCGCCGGGAATCGAGCTCAGTTTGCCTTGGTACGAGGCGAGTTATTTTCAGATCGTACAACTAAGCAATTTACACGATATAAAAGTTAGGGTTTATAACCTACATATTTTCCTTAATAAATTGTATATTTTACATTTTATTTATTTTATAAAATACGGAAATATTTTTTCAATGACANACATATTTTCCTTAATAAATTGTATATTTTACATTTTATTTATTTTATAAAATACGGAAATATTTTTTCAATGACAAGAAGAAAAATAAACTGTTTTATAGCATCGGACGATGTAGTTAACGTCCAATGCTTAAAAAATTTATGAAACAGTGAACAACACCTAACATGTCTGTCGGATTTGAACCACGATGACAATATACTTCGGCATAAATTTGTTCATATTTTCAGATAATTGTTCTCGAGACATGACAAGCATAAGTTTGAGTGTAAGTNGCATAAATTTGTTCATATTTTCAGATAATTGTTCTCGAGACATGACAAGCATAAGTTTGAGTGTAAGTATTTAACCAACCTTAGAAACCTAATCGTTACTAGTAAATTTAAGCTGTGTGTCATACGAAAGTCACCCACCTCCAGCTCGAAGCCATATCCTATCTGCGAGGTTATACGACGTAATAATTACTTAACTGTTCCACTACACAGCGTTCCCTTCTCGTAAATGTAACCATTGGCTGTTCACGGTAAACTGAGCACTAAGTCCTGCTTAAGATCGACTTGAATGTGCTTTGTGTATTTTCCCGCCATGTGTATAATTAGCATTGCCACGGGCCTGGTCGCTTTAATAATGCATCGCTCAAATAAATTTGTGAAATTATTATGAAAGTAACTAATTTACAAATTTACTGTGTTTTGCTCATATGTGCATTCTGCCAAATAGGCATTAAGAAACCAAAAAGTATTAACAAATTTTTACCAAAAACTTTTATTTCATGGAACTACTTCCCTATCATCTTGTCGTTAATAAATTAACTGGGCGCATGCCGGTCATTGTGCCAGTTAAAATGTATGCGGGTACGGATAGTGATTTTTTTCAAAGGTTCATTTCAGAAGTGCCCAAATGTATCGTGAACAGCATATAGTCCTTTGTACCATTATTTCAAACCTGATGATGAAGAGGCAGACAGTTTGAATTATCAAATTGCTAATTAGTAAAATGTGTTAAGTTACGGCCTATGCTATAATTTTGGCCATTTGTTTTTGAAGGAAATGCTTATTTTTAACTTAGGCAGTAGTTCCTGAATCTGTGAATATGTATTTGCATCAAGAAGCATTATATAAATCATAAAATGGAATGGAAAATTCAACAAGGCGAATGAAACCCAGCTTCAAACTGTTTTGAGATGATTTCTTCGGCGCTTAACACCGATGTCTTAAGCGCCGGTGAGGGTAAAACGTAGTGAGAATGGAGCAGCGGCGGGATGTAAGGGCGGCGAAAAGGAAGATTCCTGAGAAAAACTGCCGGCCAACGGCAACGTCAGCCACGTTTCTGACATGTGAAAGTTCGAGTTACCTCTCTGGGAATCGAACCCGCTCGACTTGGTGGAGTGCGAATAGTCTGACTAAAACACCACCACGCCTCCTCCCATGTTTAATCACATGAGCTGTTTGGAATGGTATATATAGAAGGTTCACGGTAAAATGAGCACTTTTTAACGCCCTGATTATGATCTACATCTATGCACGTTGTCTATTCTTTCGCCATGGGCCTCATCACTTTATTCACACGTCGATCAAGTGAATATGTGAAATTACGTATTAGAAAAGAACATATTTTATAAATCTCTCATTTTTACACTTCAATGCATAAAAAAAAAAAGAAATATTTAAAAATCATTTAAGTGATCACAAATGGTTACCGATCACTTTTTATTCGACGTTAGGATATAGAACTACTTTCCGTTCATCGTTGACTTTACTGGACGCGTGTAACTCAGTGCGCCCGTTAAAATAAATGTAGGTAGGAGTAGTGACTTTTATCTAAGGTTGATTTAAAAAGTGCTCGCTTTATCGTGAACAGCCTTTACATATGTGCTTATGCCACGCGAAGACACAGCGACCTTGAACGATGCATGTGCATGTGCCACCGCATGCATCTTAAATTTTCGAATACCATCTACATTTGGGCCTATTTACCAAGTACCACGATTTCTCATTGATATTCACAGTGTTATTTCTTTCTTTTAATGTGAATATAAGTAAATTGAAGAAATTCGCTGACCGCTATATAATTGAGGCCGTAATTCACATGCTCATGACACAAATTGTTTTACTTTTTCTAAAAATATTTGAAACTTTGAAATGTATAATTAGGAAACACCTGGTAGTTAACATCTCGTGGCGTTCTCACATTTCCTACAGACGCTTTAGTTGAAAATTCTTCTATTTGAGAATGTGTAATTTCCTTTTGTTAAAATACATTTTATTAACTTTAAATTGTTTAGTAGAAAAACATTAAACACGGCTACAAAAACAAAAATAATAGCATTAATGCAATGGCTATTTAACTGTAACAATTTTTGTATTATATATAATAAACTATTTGCAGCTAGATGAATTTCCTTAAAGTCAGAATTTTGAAAGTAGGAAAAGTTACGACTACTATAACTGCTTCTTGTTTAGTGTCTAAATGACAAAACGTTATTTCAATTATCATTATGTCCATACAATCCAGAATGTTAAATTTGTGGAATAATACACAGCACATATTTTTATGTCAGTTCACGCCAAAGTTTCACAATCCATAAGTCAACTCAATAAAGACCTTTAAAAAAGGCCCAATCAGTTGACCAATACTACACTTATTGTTTTTCGGAATTAGAAACCTGGACGTTAGGTGTCGATTTCAGAGCAAAATAAAATTACAATGTTAGTGCATTGGCTCGATTATTACTGGATAGCGTTTCCTACTGCTTACAAGAACCAATTATATAGATAGGCCGTTGAAGGAACCTCAGAATATGTGTATTAATATGGTGTTTTTTAAATGGGAACATATAAACTCGTTTTAATAACATATATTTCAGTTTTGTTTGTTTGCAGTGATCTTATAGAAACACAGAGAAATTTTCCTTGCAAATAATCACTTGTGAATTCTCTAAAAATTTTGCACATTTCGATGCCAGCCAGCGAAGATAGCAATCGTCCTAGGTCTTAAAAATTAATTCACAATCCTCAATGCTATAAAAATTAATGCTTTTTTTTATCAATCACTGATATTGGATGGCATTTTGGGATCATTATTTCAATCGCAAATAAAAATAGGAGTAATTTACGCGTATTTTATTAACCANTACATATTAATATTTAACCTACGAACTATTTCTTTTCAGCTATAACCAACATGTCCCTTCAAAATTCGTTGTTAACTCTTACGGACTTTTAACAAATTATTAAAATTTATTGAAAAAATATACTTAAAACTTAAAACAACCAATTTATATAGTGCTTCAGTGCTAAAAGCAAGACAAAACCTTTTTCCATATACCATTTTTTTATAACCAATTGAACATGTAACTCCTAGGGTGATTTTTCAAAGGTTCTTTTCAAAAGTATCGAAGATAACGTGAATGGATTATAGCCAAGATTTTGTAGATTAAATAATTAAGCCAAGACAAAAAATGAAGGAAACGTAAGAAACAAAATAAAGTTGTAAATTATATTGTAGTTTTGAGGAAAACTGGAGATGAACTCTAAGATTTACGAAATTTTATTATCATGTTGTATTTGCAGGGGGGGAAAGAGGGTGAACTGTGTGAATTCTTTCCAAAACCATACAAAATATAAAAATAATTAAAAAAATATGTAATCACAAAATGTACCGATAATACTTCAAAATATTAGCCTTCANCTGGAGATGAACTCTAAGATTTCCGAAATTTTATTATCATGTTGTATTTGCAGGGGGGAAAAGAGGGTGAACTGTGTGAATTCTTTCCAAAACCATACAAAATATAAAAATAATTTAAAAAAATATGTAATCACAAAATGTACCGATAATACTTCAAAATATTAGCCTTCAACGTGCAACTGAAGGTTTCCTGCTGCCGTTTCTTTCACATTGTGCATAATCGAACTACATAAGAGGCATATAAGTGTAATTAATATTAAGGTCAGTATATTTAATATAACTAAATCCACTTCTGAACATCTATCGTGACAGTGAAAACGCGACGTGGGTGGTATCCTAGTTATAAAATAAGATTTCAACACACGATTATGAGGACCTAAGTACAACTGTAAACATATTTACAGCGCATTCCATATGTTTCAAAACTGACACACAGTCTTCTACATCGACAGAAATATCAAACTTGATTCCACAGACACCATGCATTAGAACACTGCTGAGAGTCGTACTGCATGTAACAGACACAAAGGATAACTAGGCATGTAAATAGATACAGAGAATAACTAGGCACATACAGACAAAGTGTTGGCATGGTCTTTTTAACTTAAGTGTAATCAACAAATAACAGATATAAAATGAGCCGTCCTATACGTGGTGTGGCTCGATAGCAAACANTTTAACTTAAGTGTAATCAACAAATAACAGATATAAAATGAGCCGTCCTATACGTGGTGTGGCTCGATAGCAAACAAAGGGTTCGAATGCTTTGAGTTAATGTGTTAATTTTTTCTAATTAAACCACTTTACTTATTGCATCTGGCGTTATTTAAGTTGCATTTCACGTTTCGGTTGATTGCCAGTAAAATTTTGCCTCTGCATAATATGGACAAGTTCTGGCAGCAAGGTGGCGACCACGTTCTCGTGAACTCGAGTAATTTCGTCTGTGACTACTTAACTTCTCACTTGCAATTATATATTCAATCCCTAGCTAGCAGATGTTTAATCTACCAGCATTTAATTTATATTCGTAGCGATTAAAGTGTAAATTTAAACTAAGGAAATATATCAAATGCATCATTACAAAAACACTTAAGATAAATGGAATTGCATGACCAAAACATATATTCCAAGGCTTTAGACTGTAATTTCAGTGAACTTGACTTCGTTTACAGACTAAAACTATCCAGTTGAGTTCAAACGGAGGAACTAAGCTNGACTGTAATTTCAGTGAACTTGACTTCGTTTACAGACTAAAACTATCCAGTTGAGTTCAAACGGAGGAACTAAGCTCAATAATTGATGTTTTAATCCTTCGTATAGTTAGAAACAAGTACCAGAAATTTTTAGAGGGATGAATTTTACATTACATTTCGATTAGGGGAAAAATTTATATTTTCATACTTTTTGCGGTATATGATAAGTGGCAAGCTGCAAACAAACTACTGGGAACATAAGTTACATCCCTATTATAGAGTTACAGAATATTTTTTGTCAGCTGTTCCATCTATTTCAAATAATTTAGTTAACATATACGAAAAATAATGGAGATCATTTGCAGAATTTTATAACAACGGAAACAGGATTTTATACAGGAAACGATGAACTTTTTCAGTTATTATTCTTAGGTAAGAAACCACCTGCACTTTACTTTTTTATTAGGAGACAGTTTATTTCTGTAAATTTCTATGATATGTGAACACGCGGTTTGCAGATGCCATTTCACAGCCTAGGATTGTAATATTTTATTTGCTTTCGCGTGAAAAGTATTGGCTACTTCCCCCAATATAGATTACTAATAAGTACATAATGTGCGTACAGGATGTATCTAAATTTGCGTGACAAACTTGGTCTGCAGGTTAACTACGAAAAAATAAGGCCTAAACATAAATACGACCTATAGTCTAAAGTGAATCGTAAGGGTGGCACACATCTTTGAAGTTGGACCCAAAACAATAGTGTATTTCATATACTGGAGATTAAACACTGAGGTCGGTTTCACCAACAAGGAATAAACTAGCCAAGGGTGACTTAATTTTAAGTGGCCCTTTAGAATGTTGAGGTGTTTGACTATTATAAAACTCCTTTTTGTAAGGGCCACTTATCTTGGGGTCGCTAAAAGAAACAAGTTGTAAATATTCTCATGTTTTGGACATGTTACTAAACGATCCAATGAAAATTAAAACCAAAGAATGGGAAAAAATTTCATGAAATATTATGTTCAATTTTATTATGAGCAAAATAATACTAACATTAATTCTTTTTTAATGGAAAATTAAATCTTTACCGTTTGTTTTATGAATATTAAGAACAAATATTATGTTGAAATCACGTACGTGAATACATAATAATATTTTTTTTTGAGGACACTTTATTATTGTAGATGTGTTTTGTTGCAATTCTGTAATGTTTTGTGATAGTTTTTTTTATTAATCTTCTGTGCCAAGTGTGATTTCTCGCTGTCAAAGTTACAACATATCATACAGTCCTGGGCTGTGTCATTTTGACTAGTAAGAGGTTAAACTGTTTTACATTTTATCTCTCGTTTTATCTGCTTTAGTCGTACGTGTAGTGTTTTAGAGTATCGTTACATATATAAACGTGGCTTTCTTCAAGCATTTGTACACTGAAGAGCCAAAAAAACTGGCGCATCTGCCTAATATCGTGTAAGGCCCCCGATCACGCAGAAGAGCCACAAGATGACGTGGCATGGACTCGACTAATGTCTGAAGGTATGCAGGAGGCAATTCACACCATGAATCCTGCAGGACAGTCCACAAATCTAATCTGCGCTAATTTGAGAAAGGTTTTCACGTCTGTCACGTTTAATGATTCTCGTCAGTCGTCGTTTGTCCCGTTCTTTCACTATCATTTTCCGGCCGCAGCGATGTCGAAGATGTGATGTTTTACCGGATTCCTGATATTCACGGTACACTCGTGAAATGGTAGTACGAAAACATCCAAATGTTATCGCTACCTCGGAGATGCTATGTCCCATCTCTCGTGCGCCAACTATAACACCGCGTACAAACTCACTTAAATATGGATAACCTGCCATTGTAGCAGCAGTTACCAATCTAGCTGCTGGCCGCATAGCGTTACTCTGATTGGTTCCATACCTCTGTTATTTGCATACGCAAATGTTTTATTGGCTCTTCAGTCTATATACAATGCTTAACAAAATGTTATACGATATGTTACTCATTAATATTTTAATCAAACTATATTTTCTTGTTTACGCACTTCTTGAATATTCCCTAGGCATAAGGTATATTCCGTGCAAAGATTCGCTAAATAATGCTTAAGAAAATTACTAAAAATTGTATTGCCATCAGAAAGCAACACGGGGCCAACATTTTAAGAATATTCCGAATTTTCCTACTACAGATTATAAAAGAAAGGTTTTATGTTTTACGTACGACATCGCTGCTGTTTCAAATATTCGGTACAAGTTTCGTTAAAGTCAGTAGGGAATTTATATATTAATTGACTTTTTCAGTGACAGTATTGACATTCGTTGCGATTACAAATTCTTCATTTCGACGTAAAAAATACTTATCTAAACATTAATATTATTTTTACGATACAATGTTTCCAGCAGATACATACTGTAAAAAAATATATTTCTCATTTAGGATAGTAGGGTTAATTTATATCCTGACTTCCCTAACAACCAAAATGGAAATTTTGAAACTATTTGAGAATATTATTAAAAGTACAAATGTTCAATTTAGGAACGCCCAGTTCCTGAATTTATCGATAAAATGCGATTATCACTCCACCTGTATGAGATCTTTAATTGGGCTGTGGCTAGTAATACAAGATGAGTATAAAATAATACCCCAAATTTGAAGGTCTATAATATCAAAACGAAACAACCTACAACCCTGGCTGACCAATCAAATGAACCGTGGAACTATGAAGTTTATTTACTATACATTCATAAATGTTTAATGTGGCCACCACGAGCGGCCCGAACGACATCTACGCATAATCAAACTCGTTCCACATTCTTGTCAGCATGTCCGGTGTTACGGTTTGAATGGTGTCCGTAATTCCCGTTTTGAGGTCGTCAATGTTAGCTGCAATGGTGGACGAATAACTTGACGCTTTATGTACCACCGTAGAAAAAAATCGCACAGGGTCAGATCCGGGCATCTTGCGGACCAGTGATGAAGAGCATGGTAACCAGCTGCTCCTCGACCAATCCAGTATTGCGGCAACGTCTCGTCCAGGTATCCGCGAACAGCTATTTGCCAATGGAGTGGTGCACCATCATGCTGGAAAATAAAGTCTCCCACCGCCTATTCTAACTGAGAAAACAACCACTCTGTAAGCATGTCCAAATAAGGAATTCCAGTAACAGTGGGCTCGTGAAAAAAGAAATGGCTGAAAACAGTGTCTTTTGATACAGAGCAAAACACTTTCACTTTGGGGGAAGCGCGCTCGTGTTCGGTGGTTTCATGTGGAGGCTCCTGACCCCATATCCGCACGTCGTGCTGGTTCATCTTACCATTAGTATGAAACGTCGCTTCATCGCTAAAAAACAGCTTAGACATGAAGGCAACGTCTACCTCGTTCTGGGCACATAGAGGAAACATCAGACCGTACTCTTCACATTGACGTGTCGAATGTGAGCTCGCTTCCCCCTAAACTCCTCAAACCGAGTGTTACGAAAGGCATCAAAACCGTAACACCGCACATGCTGACAAGAGTGTGAAACGAGTTTGATTATCGCGTAGATGTCGTTCGGGCTGCTCATGGTGGTCACATTGAACATTTGTGAATGTATGTTAAAGAAACGTCATGGTTCCATGGTTCATTTGATTGGTCAATCACGGTTGTAGGTTGTTTGGTTTTGATATTATAGACCTTCAAAGTTGGGGTATTCTTTTATAGTCAACTGGTATTTTTAGTTGAAAACAAAGTCTTATTAATGCAAAACTTGTGTAACATATTTCTGGTGTGTAGTGCAAATGCGTTATATTATGTCCAGTCTAAAATTTAATTCAAGTAATCAGATATTTTTCTATATACACATTGGCCTAATGTTCGTGACATATTTTCGCTGTAAATATTACATGTCTTAAATAAATCTTAAGGAAAATGTGACGTAGTCGTATGCCATGTAGTGAAAGCAAACACAATAACACTTAATTTTCTGTATATATGTATATATAATATGTATATATATATATAAACATTTTTATTGTCTTTGCCTCTTGTAAATACCTTCAAAGTGCACATACATACAAAAAGCGTGCCTGTCACGAGTTTTAATTTCGTCATAAATGAACGGGGACTTTGCACTCCGCTACAATAACTTTGGCTCTATAAATTTTTTAATTTTCATTTTCTTAGTATTAAATTACCAAATTAAATATTGTTTAACACATTTAGGGTAACCTTTACACAATTTCTCCAGTAGCAGCCATTTTTCTTTAGTTTTATTCTCGAATGGAGTGACCTTTAGGTTTTAAGGGCCTGATTTCAGCCCCCTAAATTAAGGACTAACTAGCACAGTTAAAGGGTCACTAAAAGTTTGTGAAACAGCCCGCATCTTTACTTGCCACTTAATGTGAATTTAAATTAATTAAATTAGGGAATTTTGCTGAAACCGGCTGTGAATGTCTGTGAATGTTTAAAGTTAGTTGAGACATGTGGGTGAAAAATTAATCTTTTAAACTACAAATATGCTATAGAGTCATGTAGGTTAATTCGAAAAAAGAGTAGTAACTGTGATTTATTTCCGTGTCATAGTTTGATGACTGAGACAGACATGTGTTGTGGTGTTTACAGTCCTTTGTTCCGTTACACTTATCCAGACACTCATTTTTCCATCTTTAAAGCTTTCTACGATACTTGTAATAAACTGGTGTTTCAGGACCAAACTTTAATGATGTGTACCGCCCTACGGACTTTCCTTAGACTATAAGCCGTATATACGTTTTCTCTTTTCGCGGTTAACCAGCAGACGAAGTTTGCCGGTGTATTTTAGGTTCATTCTGTATAGAAGTTATAAATATAAACATACGTTTTGTGCCAGTTCCAAGGTGTCGAGAAAAAATTTCTATAGGGCAAGAATAGTGTAATATAACCTAGTGCTAACTGAAAATGTACTTACAATCCTTGAAATAATTGGCATTACAATTCGTTTGCAATCTGACACCAATAGTGTTTTTGACCGAATGCATGTCTCTTCATAAAGTGGACAACTTCTGTGAAAAAAATTTCAACACTCAATTTAAGAGTTAGATATACACACAATGTTCTTTCGGAATTGCAGATTTAATTTAGAGACAATCCAAACAAAAAATGGTTATTGTGTGCGCTAAAGAATATAGGTATGATATGCAGTTTGGGCGGATTGACCTTTACCTGAAATAACAGCTCTGATGTTTGTTTATGGCAGTAACTTCTTGGTAACATTGGCCTCTATAATTATTAACCACTGACACCCTGGTGGCCTTGGCGTGAATCTGAAAGATATCTCGAGAAAATGTAAAGAAATTTGACGCATTTCTACACGCCAGGACAAAAACAATACACAAATTATGTGAACCACATAATTTTTTACGTTTTAGAAAATTTAAATAACGGTTTTATATGTCTGTAAATGTATGAAATAAAGAGTTTAAGAAATCCTTAAAAGTTCTCGACAAAAATTGAATTTTATACTAATTGCACAAATAAATAAACCACGCGCTGCCTCTGAACACCCAAATTAGCAGTAATCTGATAAAATCGCCAGCAGTTTACTCTGTATTGCAATCTATGAGTAAGACGTATAAAAACAATTCTGCCTGTTTCCCTTATGTAATATTCCTCACCTGGCATTTAACCCAATGTCACTTACTAATCAGTGAAAATCTTGCATATACACTTCCTTAATAAAGAGTAAACATTTTAATTTGCCCTACCTGTTCAATGCTAACTTTAAAAATATGACTGCGTATAAAACACGTATAATTTGTTTCTGTTCTTAACGCTAGATATACAATTATTTATAGTTATTCACGATGGTATCAAAACAGAACTAACGTGATAAATACAGCAAACAAAATTAGATAGTTGTTTCAGAAATAAACTTTAGTTTTTTGGTGTGGCAACTCTTCCTATTTTCTACACATTACATTTATTTAATAGAAAATAAGTTTTAAATTACAACGGTATTGTACCTCTTACTTCCATTTACGATGGGCTGCAGTGAGACAAGTTTATATCTCTCCAAAATTAAGTTGATCATCTACGAAGAAATGATTATCTACATTTCGTAGAGACAGCCCGTATACTCTTAGGACGATTTAGAAGATTTGTTTGGTTTGTCACAATTTATAGTATTTAATCCGAAATATTTCATATACCATATTTTTATGAAAATATTTATCATCTTATTAAAAAGGATAAATATAATGCATTAATAACCTTATAATAATGTTTTTTTTTTAATTCTGTACCCCATAAAGTTAAATTCTATAATTTAAAAAATCTAGCAACAACCCATTGCTCTTAACAACATGCATGAGTGATATAAGTAATTTTATTTTCAATAAGCAAGTTTATTCAGCGGAAATAAAGAAAAATTACCATTTTCTATTTATTGGATTTTATGCCATGCAGTGAAGTTATGAATAGTAAAATTCTAGTTCGTAATAATTCTGAAGTCTATATTACAACTTCTAAAATAATTTGTGTAAGCACATTAAGGAGTATCATTAAAGGGTAGTGGTATAATTAACTGGCGCAGTTTGTGTTTTCGGCATCTTTTTAAAACAAAAAGTACTTATAACACGCCTCCCGGATCAAGCAGCCTATATTAAAATAAAGAACTAAAAACAAGTTAAGTTTACTACGTGACATATTTATCCCGAATGATGCAAGCATTGCGCTCTTATGCGTTCAGTGTTCACGATTCATCTGCGCCTAGGAAATTAATTAGGGAAATACCCGGCGAGTACCTTTCAAGTTAATTAAAAGATAATATCGCACAAAGGCATCCTGATTCACATTAGCTCTGACAGATCTTCTACAGTATTATGTATTTCTCCCTGTAAAATGGAGATGAACACTGTAACTCTCGTATGAAGGTACATTATATGTTCTAAAAAAAAATTATCTTCTTTTCCAGAAGGGCAAAACGTCGCACTACCATCTGTCAATGGAAGCAATGCCACACATACACGCGTTAGTAGATATTAACATTGCACAAGTAATTAATAGTAAAAAATACCGTATACGATGACAACCTCACAAAAGTTTTAATTTCAGAGGAAGGTGGAACGTAAAGACACAAACGTTTTATACCTAATAGGAAGGGAAGGTCCCGAATAATTGTCGGACACGAACACACGCATTAATTAATGACATATTCTTAGAAATAAAATTACGTCAGCTTTTAGAGGTTAAATTATGTCTTTAAGTCTCCATGCATTTTAGCCGTTTCATTGAAAATCTTAAGTTTATCGACGTGTTTGCGGTGTATAAATTAAATACAGCAATTCTTGTGGAAATATATGCAATATATTTAAACATCCAGCTACATAAATGAGACGTAGTATATTATAAAAATACATTAGAAATCGAAACCATAATCATCCATGAGTTATTATAACGATATTTGTGAAAAACAAAGGGAAGAGGAGGAAAGAAAACCATAACTCATTATTTTTATTTAAAACTGTTACAAGTAAATGGGTTCATCAAAACGAATATATCAGCACTGCCCATCTCCTCAGTCATATAACTTGGTGAACATTTCGAATTTATACTGTCGCTTTCCTGAAGTACACCCCACCCCTTATCGCGAAAAACTCGCCTGGTATAACACCTTGTTCTGAACTGCATTTATACTATAATTTCCTTCCCCATTATTGTTTTAACAATAAGATAGTCCTTCTTGTCTTGTTGACAGTAATATAATAACAGATGGAACCAGAATCACACACAACAGTAGTGAGACAATTATAAATATACATGTGCCTTACACGTGTCTTGAACCCAGAAAATATCGTACCATAAGCTAGCGTAAAACCAAATGTATTGCGAAGGCAAGATTCGAGTATAAACTTCGGATGTAATCAGTCTAATGTTTTTGTACATATGGATTACTAAACCTCAAATACTCACAAGACATTCAGGATGATTGGAAGTTTACATGGCCTACCATAGAGTTACTTGTGTGGAGAACGTGGTGGAAATCGGTTAATTGTTTCACGGAAAATTGCATGTAATCTTTACTTTCTCATTTGTTAATAGAGGTCTAAAAAGAGTCTCTGTATACGCTGTTTCTAATAAATATTGTCAACATACAAAGTTAGGTTGAATTATGTTGAATTGTTTAATTGAAATGACAAACTTGTCTCAATTAGTAATTGCCCGACATTTTAAAAATCACAGTTAGACCCACTTATGTAATGCAAGTTTTTATAACCTTCTCTAGCACTACTGAAGTGAGAAATTTAATAGAAATTAGTTGAATATTATAAGAAATATTAAATAATTGTAAAATTTTCTCACGTGACATTATATTAAAAAATACCAAAAGAAAATGATTTGTGTACGTATAATTGATGCTTCTAACAAATACTGTTAGCTTACAAAAATGGGTTGAGTTTTGTTGGATTATTCAATAGAAATAACATAGCAGTTTTGATTATTTATATTAACGTAATTTAAAAAAGCCTGCCTTACCTGTAATATGCCAGTTCACATGGCCTACCGTAACACTAATTGTGTGTACAATTTGGCAGTAATCGTTTGATTGGTCTCAGATATATGACAAAAACCTCGATTTTCTCATGTGACACTCTTTATAAATGGCGGACAAAAACTTTATATAAAAGCACATTCAATAATTTGTATAGATACTGCCAGCATATAAAGTTCGGTTAAAATAGTTTAGGACATATGGCCTTCTATGCAAAAACATTTACATTGGTCCTTTTTTTTAAATATGATACTGCCCTATCAAAATATAAATAAATATGGTCTAGAAAAGTATTTTGGTTGCATGAATTTGGTGAGGATTATATAATTTTCTCCCCGAGATAGGGCATGAAAGTTTAATTTTGCATGTGGCACTACCTTCTAAAATGACAAATAAAAAGGTTTACATATTAGCTCATTTTATGCTTGCATAGATTCTGCAAGTGTACAATGTTAAGTTATAATTGCTTACATAATTTCGTGACTATAGCATAATAAACTTAATTTTTTATAGAGCTGCAATTCTGAAAATACGTGTCTGGCCCATTTTAAAGGTTTTAATTACAACGGCCAACACCAATACTCTCTGTTCAATTTTTCCGAGATAAGAAAGAAATTTTTTCCTTCATATGGGACAATCTTACAAAATTGTGGAGAAACGGGGATCTGCATATACACATTTGATGGCTGTAATAGATACTAATAGCTTACAAATTTAAGTTTATATATATTAAATTGATTCGTAGTTAAAGCGTAAGGTTAAAAGATTATATGCACTCAATTTTTAAATTAGTATCTGTCCCACTTAAAACTAACCAGTTATACCGCAGAACTACTTGTTTACCAAATTTGTAAGGAATCAGTCAATTGTTCCCCAAGTTATGACAAAATCGTAATTTATTTATGTGGTGCTATCTTACAAAATGGCGGACAAAAGAGGCTCTGTGTAGACACTTTAGATAGTTGTGACATATACAACCAGCATACTAAGGTAAGTTGAAATTGGTTACATGGTCCAGCAAATTTTGAATACCATGATAAAATGTTTATATAATCGCAATTTCGAAAATAAGTGCCCTTACTTACTAAATCGCAATTTGTTTATTTGACTTTACATTGTTTTACTTACGTGCCAAATTTGCCGGAATTTGGTTGAATGATTTTCGTGATATAATGTAGAAGCTTAATTTTTTCATGTAGTGCTATTTTCGAAAATGTTTAACAAATAATACACATCTCTTAATTCAGTCCTTATATGAAGCACTGGCCACACAAAATTTTATTTAAATAGGTTGAACTGTTCCCCAGAAATGACATAGCACCATAAACTTAAAAATTGCCGCCATTTAGAAAGTACGCACCCGGCGTGGTTGAAAACTATAACAGTCGGGTATCCTTACAAAGTACTCTAAGTGTACTGAGTTTGGGGGTATTCGGTTCCCGCGTTCAAAAGTGTTTAGAGAGGGGGCACACTCCACACAAACAAACATTCACACATATTCACACGTAGCTTCCTGCTCAAAAACGAGAGTGCGCAGGACTCATTCTTCCAGGCGTCGACACCTTCATCGACGTCCAAAACGACGGATAAGCTGAACACCTATGTTATTCCATCCGAAATATTTCCTCCGATACTGCAAGAAGCAATGAAAAAGAAAAGAAAAGTTGCCAGACTACTACAATTGAACGAAGATGTCAGGATAATATGCAATGAATTTCACCCGATGTGCAGTCACCATGGCTCCGCATTCTGAAGAAATGACACAACAGAGATGGTAACAAAGTATCGAGAAACACATGGTCTGAATTTTTAATATGGCACATTTTTGAGGGATGGACACCATCTATTACAAAGAAAACTTGAATATCGTTTTCGAAATATGAACCGAGTGGTAAAGCACACCTTAAGTTTTGAAGAAAATGATGAGTATGAAGACATTTTTGAATGTGCGAGTAAGCGTCGTCCTACCGAAAAGGACAGGTAAGGCTGTGTTAATTTTCTGCCCCAAACACTGCTAGGAAATGAAAAATCAGCAAATATGAAAGATAAACGGCTATGGTTGCTAGAGGAATACCAAAAACCGTACTCAAGTCGAAATAATATAAAAACTAAAGAATATACGTAATTAACATATGCCACACAACGAGCAACTATGGTGAACAAAGTACTCGTCGATGTCCACCGAAGATGGCCTTCCGTTTTTGAGGTATGTTATTTTCATAAAATTTGTCACCAACCTTTATATTATTGTAGTTAACTGTAGATAAATTTTTTTTTGCTAAAGGAGCATTTAGCAGATAATTTCGAAAAACTTATGGGAATTAATTTATTTGGCACTGCAGAAAATTCATATGAAACACTGATACCATTGATGATCAAGTACTTCACGTCCAAAGTGATAATGAAAGGAAAAAATTGAGTGAGGAAAGGGAGTTTATAAGGGACATGCTTCCTGTCATCAGTAAAAATTGTTTGGAGTCCAATAAACATTTTGTTTACACTGTAGACATTTTAATTCACATGTGGAAGCTAGACATTTTATGAGGTATTAAATTTTGCTTTCTGTAAATTTATGAAAGAAGGTATTTTATAATAAACAATTATCTGCAGTAGTTTAATTGCATAACGAATCTGAAACTCTTTCCAGTAAATTTTAAACTTTTGTAATATTTGTAGGCGCTCTTATGTTACATTCCTAGATCTAAAACTATGTAATAATTAGGTAATTTCTTTGACTTAAACACAAAACGTTTGTAACTTTTACTATGTGATAATGACATAGTCTGTTTACTAAAGAATTTTAGATTTTTATAAAGCATTACAATTTATAACACTTGAAATAGAATTACGGAAAAAAATTTCATACATATTTTTGGTTTGAATATAACGTTTTCACGTATATAGAAAAAAATATGTTGTTTTGAAGTCGATTATCTCATTATGTTAGAACTGCAACTAGAATTATTTGGTACCAGTAATATATTTTATAACATTTTATCAGTTGATAAACAAAAACATGATGATCTTTCTGCAGAATAGAGTAGAGATTATAGTATTAACAGAGAAGTGCATATTTTGCAGGTATGGGAACATTTCTTACGAATGTTGCTTAATATGAAAAAAAACTGTTCCCATATTTTCTGGTTTAGCACATTTATTCCAATATTTATTTATTAAGACATTAGAAGGTTGAATAAATACATTAACTTGGCTTCAAAAAGTGACTGATCGTAAGTACTGCAAGTCTTGCCGGGAAAGTAGTTTATTTTCCGTTTTTTTCTAGGAAATGTTTTCTGTAGCAGAAATCGAGGCATCCGAATCTCACCCACATCTTCACGTTTCTGTTCTTGGCGCAAAAAACCTTCACTCAGGGGCGCACTGATTTCCAACTATGGAAAACTATTGTTTCAACCCTGCGATGAATGCGGATGATGCATTAATCTTGACATTTACCTTACACTATGTCCGTTCAGGGGCTTATCATCCAAAAACAACAGTCATATGGGAGTTTATTTAAAGGTATTAGCATAGTTGTCATGAACTATATATTTGAGTAGTTTTTGGAATTGGCGTGTTGTGTAAAGTTGAAGTGAGTCATGTAGTGCCCTATAATGCATTTTAAATTTTCTTTAATATTAATTATGTAAAACAAAAAACACGTTTTGGTTCAACTGCCCATAGTCCCATCAAAAATATTTAGTGCATTGTTTTACTAAATTGTAAAAAAAACATATAGTTGAATTTTTAATGAAAATCCCTTTGAGGAAATGTAATACTTTTTAATCGAAGTAAGGTTGTCAGAGGTTTGGTTTACATGTAGCTGATGTGTAAATATATTTTACCATATAACGGTTGATTAAATAAAAGTCTTTCCCGAAAATCGGAGAAAAATTCAGAAAAAAAGGACTTTTATGATGCACTTTTAATGCGTAGTAAGAGTTGCGTAGGCTTTTTTTCGTAAGCTCTTGCGTCCTACACATGGGAAGAAAGGGTTGTAAGAAGAGTTACAATGGACAGTCAATTTCTGTTGATATTATAATAATTTATTTAATGGAACTGTAAAATAAAATTTCCATATTAAACAATCATTCCAGAAGTTACCAAATTTTTTTTCATTTGCTACCCTAGTAGTGAAAACATGTGAATTATAGACTTTTTCAGTTGAAAATTAAAATAGTTAACAGAATAGATGAAATTTTTTCTTCGATAGGGATTCACCATAGTCTGAAATCAAAAAAAGCTTTTCTAGATTTTTTTAACTCTTCATTTAAGCATTTGTGAATGATTGTATTTACTGAGCCGAATCTTCACCCGCCTGAAAACTATACCGATTTTTTATTACTTTTAAATATTTTAATGTAGACTAACGTTGTCCATCATTGAAAATCATCGTTACTTTTATTTAAAACAAGGCCTCATTTTATCAAGTGCGGCGTATATATTTGGTAATCCTTAAAAAAAGGGAGTTTAAATTGCTGATAAATTCCATTATTTCGCGTAATTCAGTTAAAGGGTCAAAAAGTCTCGTTTCTAGATCACATGCATATATTAACATACGCAACATTCCTGAATTTGAATTTTTTTATCGTCTTGTTTGATCCAGTACAACGGCCATTTTTTGACAATACAGTGCTAAGCTCTGAAGGTATAAAACACGCGAATTATTAAAATCAGTGTGCTACATATATAATTGTCAGTATATATTAATTTACTTTGTTTTGGAAATAAACAAGTAAGTATTTTTGTATCTGTGTATTAGTGTGTCACAGGCATGTTAAATTTGCTATTGTTGCAACCATTTTAATAAAATTAGACAATTTTTGATTTCTTGAACATTAGTAACAAAGTTTGTTTCCAAACATTAGAATTTAACTTAAGCTCTCGGTCACTAGTTCACAATATTTAGTAAAATGTGCACGAGGACAATAAATATTACACTACAAAATAATTGTTGATAAAGTATTATGCAATTGAAACAATAATCAGAAATTACTTTTAATAGAAAATTATTAATTTTTCTTTTGTGTGCCTATCAGGAAAAAATTCCTAAAGAACCAAACAACTTTCTACACAATTAATGACAACCATAAATAGTATAAATAACTATCTTTCCATTAGCACACAGTACCTACCACTTGTCAGTAGTGCAGTACATTTTATTTGCTAACCATTTCCAATAAGAAATCTACAACAGGAAATGAAACACAACACTAATTCACTGATGCCAGGTAATAAGATTTACTTTACACAAATAAAATCTTCATGTATACACAACGATTTGTGCTATAAAATTTCTGAATTACCTTTAATGAGGTAAAGATATATATTAAAATGCTATGAAAAATCTATACATTTGTAAAACGTTTGCAATGCATAACCTGAAGATATAATTTACTATTCCAGAGACAAATCTTACCAATTATAGTTATTTTTTAACATTNGTGTGTCACAGGCATGTTAAATTTGCTATTGTTGCAACCATTTTAATAAAATTAGACAATTTTTGATTTCTTGAATATTAGTAACAAAGATTGTTTCCAAACATTAGAATTTAACTTAAGCTCTCGGTCACTAGTTCACAATATTTAGTCAAATGTGCACGAGGACAATAAATATTACACTACAAAATAATTATTGATAAAATATTATGCAATTGAAACAATAAGCAGAAATTACTTTTAATAGAAAATTATCACTTTTTTTTTTGTGTACCTATCAGGAAAAAATTCCTAAAGAACCAAACAACTGTCTACACAACTAATGACAACCATAAATAGTATAAATAACTGTATTTCCATTAGCACACAGTACCTACCACTTGTCAGTAGTGCAGTACATTTTATTTGTTAACCATTTCCAATAAGAAATCTACAACAGGAAATGAAACACAACACTAATTCACTGATGCCAGGTAATAAGATTTACTTTACACAAATAAAATCTTCATGTATACACAACGATTTGTGCTATAAAATTTCTGAATTACCTTTAATGAGGTAAAGATATATATTAAAATGCTATGAAAAATCTATACATTTGTAAAACGTTTGCAATGCATAACCTGAAGATATAATTTACTATTCCAGAGACAAATCTTACCAATTATAGTTATTTTTTAACATTCCTTCACTTATAGGATGTATTTGCAGGGTGATGCTAAATGCCATAGTTTCCATTTTACAAGAAAACATTTAACACCACACCTTGTACAGTACAAGTCTAAATATTCTGTTGTACAAATATATTCTTGCATGTACTTTTGCATGCTTCACTTCTTCCATTCTTATCAGTATGTATGTCTTGGTACCAGGGGTGTTCTCAATAATGACTCAGTCGCAAGTGGGGTGTGAACCATAATTTTATTGTACAAGAATCGGGTTTGTGATATTAATTATATTCGACTAGCATCCAATAAGAAAATCTTTCATCCGGAAACTGCTGTTTATTATTGTGCCTTCTCCATTTGTTAGTTAACATAGTGTAGTGGGCAAAACATAATTTGTTGATTGGTCCTGAGTTTAAAAAAATTGTATAGCTGCAAGTTCAATCTAGAAACAAATTTTCTCATAACAAAAGTAAAAAAAAAAAAATGTTGCTAAAAGCAAATATAAAAAAACCATAAGTAATTATTTTACCTTATGTAGGAAGTTATGAGTAAACAGGTAGTGCGCTTTGAAATATGTACTCTAAAATTTATTTTTACAGAGTTGAAAAATTTGACTGTTATCAGAGTTGTGTTCAAATCCAATGGAGGAGGAAGCAGGGCGAAGAGGGGTAGCAGGTGACCAGCAGCTCTCAATCCTCGTGTGGCCTGTATGCTGCAGTCCCTCAGCCATTAAAAATACCTTTTTAAAATTTAAAACATAAGCAAAACATTTAGAATTTTTATTGTTATTGTATTGTATTGATGACATTACCAACTTACTAATTTGGTTTTACCATAACAAAATGTAAACAAAGAAAATGCACAGTGGGTTTTGTTTATTGTTTCTGATAGTAATAAAACTTCTACGAAATGAATTTCATGCTATATAACAAGCTGTTTAAAATACCACCTCGCAAACCATTTATAAATGTATTTGTTCTTTTATAATCATAAATTTGGTTCTCGTATTTCCTGTTTATAGTTTATTGATCTCGAATGGCAGCTAAACATTTATTAATAAGTCTGGTGTTTGACACAACATGTTGAGCTAAGACAAATATTATTTTAATGAAATTGTAAAGGAATAATTAAACACAGAGAGTATAAAAATTTTAAAATACTTTTTTTTCCTTATAAATTAAGTTATTAAAGTATATGTTTTCCATGTAGTAAACCAATAAAACAGTTTTTCACTTTAACCTGAGCATGAAGTTCAGAAATTACTAACTGTTCTATAATCACTTATTTTAATACATAGCGCTTATGTGCCAAAATGCTATCATATTAGCAGACCTTAAATATGGCAGATGATTCTTATAATAAAGCGCTCAATTAAGATTAAAATCGATGTTTTTTTTGTATCTGAGTATAATTATTTGGTATAATATCAGAAATTCAATATGACCGATTCAATATGGCCTAGTTCAGCCAAAGAATTTATATCTGGAGGCTTTTAGTGTACCTGAAATATAAAAATTTCAAGAATAAAAAAGTTATTTTAAGATTAAAATAGACGAGTTTTATCCATTATTGTCCAATACGAGTCAGAATCAACGTTTCTTTGTCGTTTTTTTTTTTCAGATTTAAGGATTTCAATATTTTAAGAAAAAAGTTCAATAAAATAATATGTTAAAAATTTCAAAACTTGCTTTAATTTAAAATGAATTAAAAATAAATAAATAGGCATTTTGATTGCTTTTCACTGAGAGTACTCATACGTGTACTTATTATAGTTGGTGTGCTGGTATTTAACCACGACAGTGCTTCGCAATCTTACGCTCTGTAAGTATTTCACAACATGTAAGGTAATAGTTCCCTCACAATAACTTAGAAACACTTTACTACATGCTGATATTTAACCACGACAGTGCTTCGCAATCTTACACTCTGTAAGTATTTCACAACATGTAAGCTAATAGTACCTTCACAATAACTTAGAAATTCTTTACTACATTCTGGTATTTAACTTTTAAAGTGTGTCAAAATTTAATTGAAAAATGCTTCGCCTTTGTTTGCATCAGTTTTCTTAAATCGCTTGCGGGAATAAAACTACAAAAACACTTATACCTACACTCACAGAGATTTTGCAATTTTCTTATTCATGATAGCATTTTACAGCAAGTATGTAATAGTGAATGCAAAAAAGCCTCTTAAATTTTATACAACAGACTTGTATTCTGGCCCTGCTTAAAAATGTGGGGGTCTTGAAATATAAAATCCCCCCGCCCTTTATATGGCCATTGCAATAATTACAAAAATCGAATTCTGCAATATATAGTATACTAAATTTTATAACCCATGTTATAGATAAAGTGTCAGAAATAATTTGTGCAAAAAAATACTGAATAGCTGCAAACTGTTATAGAAATATATCAAAGGAGATGTTGAGAACAATGTCAATGCATATCTTTGTTTACAATCATCTTTCAACTAGCTGCCTCGTGTTCATGCTGTCACTGCAGTTCATCAGTTGACGTATTGCTGCCAACTATTTTCCAACAAATCGGCACATTCGTTTGCATTAATGATTTTTCATGCTTTTGGTACTTTACATGAATACCTTATACATATCTACCCTACTGAGTGCTGACTCTTTATTTGGATCACTTGTTATCGATATTAGCCAGCAACAGAAGCAGAAATGTCCTATAACCAATTCATTGGAAGTTTTATACAACTTTGATGTTTTAAACACTTCATTTATAATTAAAACAATAGGATTAACGTGTAAATTACCACTTCTTTCAGAAATGTTTCTCGTTCATTCGTTTTCAATTGTTTGGCCCTTACAGGATTTCGGCCCCTTACAGTGGGCCATGGGGGACGACTAAGCAATATCATGTTGGTATTTAACTAAAACAAGTGTTTTAGAATTACACTCTACAGAGTTTGTCGTTTTACAATGAATGTTGTACTATTTTTATTTCATGACACGCAAGGCATTATAACTGTTACTAAGCATCTGTAGTTTTATGCTACATGCTGGTATTTAACCATAACAAGAAAGTTGAAACTACTCTCGTTGTTATTACGATTTTGCAGTGCAATCAAATATTTCACATCAACTTTTGTAATGAGGTACAATTACATACAATGCCTGTGTAGTTTCACATTATGAACTGCTACATAAAAATGCATAAATTTTAAAACTACACTTTAAAGAATTTGTTACTTTACACAATATGATAGTGCTGCAATGACAACCAATATGATAATAAAGAGTGCTTCTACAGTGTCTGTTTAATTTTACACTGAAAGCTGGTGTATGAATACATACAGTGCTAAAATTTCATGCTCAAAGGTGTTGTTATTTTAACATAAAGTGTTGTTCCTTTGCTACAAATATGTTAATACTACACCAACAGTGCCTGTGTAATTTTACCCTACAAAACAGTATTTTACCACATAAATAATATTGCAAGTACATTAATGACGGCTTTGTTATTTTATCCTTTGTGTTTGTATTCATTCACAGTGTGCAATGCAGAACTGCCTTCCCAGCGTTTGTATAATTTTACACCTTTTGGTGTACTTGAACCTCATCCTTTATAATAGTATCACCCGCCCAAACATTCGTGTAAAAGTACACGTACATTGGTGGAAACAGTGCTGCCACGTACAGTTCGTGTAAAATAAACAGAATTTTTGTACAGTGCACGTATATCTCTAGTCACACTTTCTTAATCTCAACAAATGCTACAAGAAACTCACAGTTGTTCCCCTTATGAAATGCTTTGCTTCCATTTCTACATTACAGTTGTTAAAGTTTTGACATTAATGTTTATAAAAATATTTTCCTGGTTTTCTAGAGAATAAATTAGTAAATACGAAAATATACAAACATTTGTAAAGTATCATAACAATCACATTTTAACTGAATGTCAAGTTTCGCGTTGGTACCGGCTATTTGTTTACCTAATAGTCTTGCAATATATTATTATTAGTTAATATCAATACATTAACCACCACTGAAGTGCTTTTCGCTTAGGAATAAGAAGTTTCGCCCAATTAGTTGTCTTCATTATTTAGGAGCGCATTCCTATAATCTCAACAAAAGCAACAAAAGTCAGGCATTTTGATTATAAAATGGGCATAATTCCATTTTTACTACCGTTAACTAAATGAGGTAAGAAAAATAACAAGCCATGATTTATCACATAATTCTACTTGTATCTTATACATACCTCTTTGGAATGGGAAAGCAGATTTATGTACACATGTATTTTCAGTTTACGCATCTACTCTCAAGATTTTTTTCAATAGCTTGTTTTCAGCTTTATTTTTAACCCAGTTTTTGACAGCTAAGCTATGTTTTATGTCAAAATATAGTTCCAGTAATTAAGAAAGTTCCCAAAATTACCGGAAAAACCTTCCGAACGAAGTGATACATAGTATCTCGGCAGTTTCTATCTCAATACTCAATGAAAATTTTCGGTACTTACCACAAAATCGGTTAATGGGATACGTAGTTAATGAACACGAACAAAAATTATATTCGACGGTTTGTCAAACATGAAATATATTAGTTAAAGATTCGTTTATTTTTAACTAGCTGTGCCCGCGGCTCCGCTCGCGTGGACTACAAAATTATTGTTTTTGTTTTTTTTATGTAAAGTCCATGCTTTTTATACTTTGACAATGTCAGCACTTGGTTTTCAATTTCAATGAGTTCAAGGAGAACAACTTCGTCATTAAATGTTGCTTGTGAATTAAATGGTAAAAAAACGTATTAGTATTTCTCTGTCATGGACGGATATATGCTACCGCGGAGTTTTTTTAGGTCTTTTTATTCTACACAATTCTTTACTA